>DWPA01003028.1:0-14756 GCA_018251375.1 Calpodes ethlius
TCTCGACCGAGCTATTCTGACTTGGACATTGACGGCCCAATATAACTTTGTAGTCTAATGATATTGAAGGAGGTTTTTATTCAATGAAAATAAATTTAAAACGACATTTTCTGAAAATAAATCCTAGCTAGATCGATTTATCGCCCCCGAAACCCCTGAATACAAATTTTCAAAAAAATCGTTGGAGCCGTCCGAGATCGTTGATATATATATATATTGAATTGCTATTTTAAAGATATTAGATAACCGGCCCTAATGATAAGTACAAAAGTTCTGAAAAGTAAAGTGTTGTGTACACTGTGTATGTGTGTGCTATTTATTACAGTAATAACCACAGTAACATCCACGGATATTTGCTAACGTAACATTAATCCCTTCGTACACCAGAAAGTGGAGCTACCAAACAAGCGACAATTTCGCAACCGGAATACATCGAGATTGAAGCATTGTTTACAAGTTGCGCAATGAAACTCCAACACGAATGCACTGGGACAGTGAATAATCTTAAATGAATCACAACTATTACAAATTCATCAGCACATCATCAATATTGAACGTGGGTCTCTCGTCACAACGTGCGGAAAACAGGCACCATGAATAACCCAACATAGATCTTTATCATAATGGTATGTACTACGATATGTATTTAAAATTAGTTATCCTACAAAAATATCTTACTATGGTCAAAACTGAACCCCAATTCATATTGTTAAAGGGTAAGAACTAGTTATACTTAGTGTGTAACGATTTATCATCACAAATAACACGTCACTGACACCCATGACACGAGAACAAATATTTATCTGTCACATACATATATATTTGCCCCAGCCGGGAATCGAACCCGGGACCCCTCGCTTCGCAGGCAGGGTCACTACCAACTACGCTACGGGGCCGTCATGAAAGTGAAAAAAAAAATTTTTCTGAGATACCTTGTGTAGATAGACACCAGAGGGCATCACTAGCTAAATTTTATAGAGTACTAGTCAGATATTAATACTTTTACGGTTTACCGAAATTTAACACTGCACGTGAGATTTATCAACAAATAAGGTAGAAGTTCGAAGACTAGAATACTAAAACGTCTTTAAGTAATACGGGAGCCTGAAAGTAAATCTCTGCTGTCCAATACACGTATCCAGATATCGTTTTAAAGGCCAACACAACCTCCATAACTACCTGAACGGCAATATTTATTTGTACCACTAGCGATATTTTGTAAGAAGAAGTATATAAATATGATATTTATAGCGTCATACAAATTTATCTGACGTAAAATATTTACATACATAGATAATATAAGTATAGTTATTTTATAAACAAAACAGACCATTTATATTTTCAATTAAAGAACCTATAAATATTTTAAGATGGACATCCATCGATGCGGCAGAGATATTCATATATACATACGAACAGGTGAACCTAATAAAGTCGTGTTATTAAAAACTAAGAACCATCCCGATGACGCCAGCTTTGAAACAAAAAAAACGCATCAAGATCAGCCCGTTCGTTTAGAAGCTATCATGCCACGATCAGACCAACACGTCGAACTTATAACACCTCTCTTTTTCGTTGGGAGGTTGCGGCTCTCTAACCGGAATCGCGATCGTATTCGTGGTGAAAGGTCTTAGGATGCCACAAGCCGATGTTTAGTGGATAGGCGCCCTAAGGCGAGTCCCACAAAACCGACACGGACGGCAGTGTAGGTATTCTTAGAGCATTCCCCGTGGAGGGAAAAAAAATCGATGGGAGATAAGAAAAAAAGCAGTTCAGTTTTGTGACAAATGGTGAATTAACATTACTTAGCTACTGTAAAAAGTTTAAATACTTGTATCTTCAACAAAAGATTGACTACCATCGCACACATCTAGAATATATCTCAGTTAGTTCGTGAAAAATCCAATTGATTTCTTTCATACCGGTCTACTACAAAGAGACGAGACCAATGACCCATCCAGTGGACATTGAGCGATTGACAATTTCGATAGCCACTAGACCGTGAATTATTTGCTAGTACTCTGAAATTTATCACGCTGTATTATAATGTCGCATTATTTAATCATTCGAACCCAAAAGCCTGATTAAATCCGTATTACTCTATTCACGTCACACGAGGTCTATCTAAAAGTTGGTTATGTGTAAAATATGAAAGAGATTTAATACATGATATGTGTTCGTTTGAGGTGACAAATTTGTTCAATTTACGCCCGAATAATTTAATAAAAGCGTATTATCATTTTCATAATATAAGGTGTTTAAAATTTGGTTTCGATATAGGTTTATAGATTTGCGTATAATGAAGAGACATTTAATTTATTTGTTTACTTATTTTAATAGATACACCATTGATTTATGATTTAAGACTAAATTGTTACAACGGATTCATCCTGTGTGATTCATCTTTTAAGGCGTATACAACTTTTTTACAATTAGCAACTAACACAAAGCAAAATAAATTAATTTATAATAAAATAAAAACTGCTACTACTGCTAATAATTGCTGCATAATTTTCATGTCTTTCTTTTTAATAAATAAATTAATTATTTAATAAGTGATAGAGCACTTTGATAAATGTTTTGTTATATGCCGAATGACACCATAGTGTTAAAAGAAATATTTATCTAACTTCGATTAAGATTGTTTTGGCAAAATTTTTAGCGTTGGCCTCAAAAGTTTCGTTATCTTTTAAGCATTCATGTCACGGTCGGTTCTTAGAGTTCATCATTTCGCGACCTGATCATGCCATTTCTCCATTCAAAAATTTTTTAATATATATTGCACTTACAGACGCCTTATAGATTATAAGGCGTATTTGTTCAGAAAGTTACTGAAATTAACTACCTATACTAAATTAAAATTTACCTAGACAAACTATCATAATTTATTTTACGACATACTTTCGTAAACGCGTAAAACTTAGAATATATATTATACCTACTTATAACCTCTCCGTTCAAAAGATGGTTGAATAGAAACATAACAATCATTGTATTAAAGCTCCTATATTTGACTGTACTGAGCTTTAGAGTGATAACAAAAAGTCGCATACAGTTCTGTTAACACAAATGTATAAACTATAATGTCAGCTCTATTTCAATTAGGATGGATGACATAATCCGCATAAACTCCCTAGCATAGTGATGTCGTATTGTGTCTTCGATAACCTGACATTTGCGTGCTGTTCCATCGTCGAACATTCAATTCCCAATAGCCTGTAATAAAACATCTGCAACTTATAAAAGTCTTGATCATTTCGAAGACTGAGTGAAAAAAATACTTGTGGCTTAATGGTATATTTGTCAGCATATCATAAGTCATTTTCTATGAATAATTTAAAAAGAAAAGTTGAAATTTGTTACAAATAACCACATGAATTACGTTACCTAATCCCGTCAATAACAAATTCTAATTTACGGAGCGGCGGAGGTAAAACTTTTATAAAATGTAACATCAAATTAAGAATCTAAAAAGAACGCAAAAAATGTTATAAAAGGTATTAAATACGCGTCCTTAACTAAATATAATTTACGTAATATTCAATCAACCATTAAATAATTTATTAGTGAATATAATGTATTTACGAACCATATCGGCTTTTATCAACATTTTTAACAGCACAATTTAAATTTAACAAGAACACACAAAGTAGCGACGGTGAAAGTGAACGGTGTGTACGTGTCGAGCGCCTGTTGCTGCGCGCCCGTGGGTACCGCGTTGGTATTAATAAAATGATCACTAACCACTGACTCAAGTACGTGAACGGTATGTCATTGGTGATTGCATTAAGCTGCGTTTTACCGCGTTACGCAAACATGGATATACCTCTCGAGGGTATATCCCTCACTTCCAACAACAGATATGTCTGTTCTTAACGTATCGTAGAAGCTAAGCTCTTCCTTATATTAGTTTACAAGTAGCTCTTTGTGGATGTAAAAGTATCGCGGCTTACGTAGGTCAATAAATTTGAAAAGCACTAAGATAACTACATAATACTTATAAACAGAAAACCGTTTGAATTTATAAAATACAAATGGTTAAGAAATAGTATAATAGCATAATAATATAAATAGCACCAAATTCTATTTCGTAGCTTCAAAGACCCGAAACTAGTAGACTGGCAAGGTAAAAGCATCTCCTTATAATTGAAAAGGCCAAGAAATTTATATTTCCACCACGCTATTCCAGATTGGTGAACGGGTTAGTGACGAACCTAGTGTGGGTGGTTTTTAAGTCGCCCGAAGGCTTTCTGGCGTAAATTAACGACAGCTATGTAAAGATAAAAACCGGGACGATATTACATGCTCACCGAAGCACGGAAGCGCTCGAGATTTTTTTACTTTTTACGGTCACCCAACCAATAACTGACTTACTGAATAAAATACTATTCCCGCAGACTACATCTAGAACACGAGCTCGAAAATATTAAATATATAATGCGGTGCACAAAATCCTTATCGCAATAGGCCACGAAAGCGACAGTATTTTAAAAAGTAGTTTTCACACCCACTTACAATAAAAGTGAAAGAGCCACCAATCTTGACTTACGATACATCCTGATAAACCACTTTCGCTGCATCCGATTCGTTCTGTATCACAACCGAAATGCTCACGTTAACTCATTTTCGGACCGTTTCGTTTTAAAATTGTTTCAATGACGAGATTTTATTGCAACTAATAAGACATTTATCGTTAATTATATTATTAGCTTAATTACGAGTACGTCCATTATGCATTTAACGACTGGACTATGGTTAAAAAACATAAATAAAGAAACATAAAGACCATAACCAAATTGCATTTGACAATCGTAAACATTTTTATAACAACAAAAAATATGTTTTATTAGAAAAAAGCAAAGTTATTCAGAATCAAAATACTTAGTTATAGAAATTAAGTAAACAAAAACACAGATTTTGTACCTCACACGACTAATGAGCACATGGGAAATTAATCTACGCGAAATTCGAATAAATATTGTCGCTAAGTTCTTTTCAACTGTTTTCAAAGGTAATGCTATATTGTTTTAGGCTCAAATTGTAACCAACTAAATTTTAGAGGGGATTTTTTCTTAAATAAATATCATTATTCGTGTCCAAATTCGGAAAAAAAATTTTCTTTGTTCGGTATTTTGACCCATATTTATTTTTATCCTTACAACTCTCCGAAATATAAAGAAGTAGCACTTTTTCGTGAAATCGGAGCATAAACAATAAATTTTTACAGAATTTCAAAAACCTACTAACTACGCAAGTAAACGTCCATAGTCCGCTTGTGGTTTAATAGGCAGCTATTAAACGTTAACTGCTCTCTTAGGAAATATACCGTCACCAGATCCGCAGATAAGCACCACCTCTGTACAACAGTTACTGTGGCATTTGTGAACAAGCTTGCGAAACAAGGGGGCACATAAGTTGGTGATACATGTAATGATAATTACTAGAGACGCACGCTGCATTCGAAATTCGACTGTAATTCAATCGTCAAAAGGATGAATTTACAGTATCATTATTTATTATTCTATTTTCTTTCACAAATTTATTTGTAACACGTATTGTGTATAAAAATTAACTTTCTACACTTCTCGGTGTAAACTTCATCTATACCAAATCATAAACATGACGGTGCCCGAATTATTCTTAAAAAAGCGTGTTAAAAAGGTTCAACGGTTATCCCCTCACATATAAATAAGATGGTTCGGTACATTTCGAATGAACGATATTATTGAGACACTATATTTCACCAAAATATATGACAAATCTAACGTGTAATTTCGCTACTAAAGTGTTTCGATGAAGTAAAAATGTCATAACCATCATATCAAACACGAATTATATTACAAACTACACATGTCTCATTACTGCGTTTTGGATTACTTTCACAATGAAATGTATAATGAGTGAACACACATATTACCTTACTAGAATGGGCCTGTACTAGAAGGACGCTTCGAATGGCGGTCCTGTCGCCATTGCGTACATCTCGCCATACGTGTCATCATTAAAGATGAAAGAGTATAGAGCGATCTTATGCTAGATGGTTTACTTTTTACTAACAAAGATAGAAACAGATATTCAAATAAATATGTTATTCCTATATCATAATATCGATAATAGAATGATGTTGTCATCGTCATCGTCTAAATAACTGTCATTGCAATGAATCTTAGTGTCAAAATTCATTCATAAAGTGCCACTTATGTAGGTCATGCAATGTATAAATTTATCTGTGATTTATATCATAACTTAAAATTAACGCATTATATCTTTGGCTACAAGAATGGAGTATACAAATTTTACTTTCGACTAGCTTATGTGTCGAATAATTACCGTGTGAGGACACAAATGTGAACGTGACGTAATAAACATAGAGATATACGTAATAATAGTTCAGTTATAATTATACTAACAATCTCGCAACACAACATTTTTTCAAAATTCAGACATTACCAACTGGATAACTCCAGACAAACTAAAATATTAAACATTGAACTCCAAGTCGGCTAACGCTAGCACGCGAGCTCTATACGAGCATTTACAAATCCTCTTTAATATTTATGAGCCGAACAGTCCCCGACATTTATTCTTCGACACGATCCAATTTTATGTAACTGTTTAAACGTATCCATGTAAAAAATACTAGAGCTATAATGGAACAAGATTTAGTAACGAATTGTACACGATACCTAGGAACTATTTCTCTTTTGACAATGGGAAAGATGTTCTAACGTAAGGACCGCGATCGCCGCGGCAGACGAGGCGACTTTTTCCAAAGAACGAATCGACTTTCTATTTTATTGTGTTCGCGTTAAAGCGACATTGATGGCGGTACTTATTGCACTCCGCTCGACTTCTCATTCCGTTTGAATTGTCCGCAGCGAAATAGAACGCTGTGACATCTTAAAACTCGCTTACCGGTTCAATTCGAATTGAACTTCTCAATTCAATTGTTCCTCCTTTGAACGTACCTGAAACAGAAATTCAATAGGTGAAAATTTAATACCGACGGGCACGTAATGACAGCAACATGAGTTTAATATATTTATCTGCAAGATGTTGGCTGCGGCTTCACCCACGTGTAAAAAGGGCAGCAATAAAAAGGTTGTTGATTCTTTTCTATCTTTGGTTGCTAAGCAACATTTTATTGTTAGACACTTGGCTGAAATTGACATTATAGTCGAACTTCCAAAGAAATGAAATGTAAAAAGTAGACTATAGTACTTTTCACAACACAACGACGTTTCGCTGCTCGGAGAACGTAGGACAAACAAAGAAACAAAAACATTTTCGCATTTATAATATTAGTAAAGATAAAAGATGAAAACAAACAGGGCATTACGAAGCGGGGGTTTGGTACATTCAAATGACGAGAGTAAATAGCCAACGCGTCCGGCCGGCCGAGCGTGGACTCGCACGAGGTATTATAACAGCGAAGTTGACAAGTTTAATCGAAAAACAAACGGAGCATGAATATCGTCGTAAACGGACGGCCCGGTGAGCGCGAATAACCCGTGAGTGTCGAAAAACATCACAAAATTTTTGCTTTGTTCAAACAACTCTATTGATTTTTTGACGAATCCCACGGCATTGGTTTATTAGCATTATATACTACAGACTAGAGCATCGAAGCCGATGTATGCCAGTGCTGCTACAAAATTAGTTTACAAGCCCGATAACAGCGAGGCCTCATGAAGTTCACTAATAGCTATGGGAAGTTTGTGCCTGTGTATTAATATTTAGCTTAGCATGCTTATGTAAGCCCGATTCCGACATACTGGGGAACTTGTTGGGACCGATTTTAAAGTTTTAATTAATCCTTAGCTAATATTATATTTGCGTTCACTTCCCAACATCTGGCTTTGCACGCTGAATAAAATAATAAGAAAACAACAAAGTAAAAGTTATACGCAGATTGCTTTTACGGTACCGACATTAGCGTCTAAGGGTGCTTCTCCATCAGCACGATTGGAAAGTTTTAAAAGGCAATTTTTGCATCAAACCCTTTAGCATTCAATCACTATTCGTAATTTTCTAGTTTTTGTTCAAGATTTTCACTTTGAATACGGTTTCTATACAGATGACAATAATATTTTTTTTAAACTTCTCCAAATTCGTTTAAAATATACCTTTATATAGGTCGTTACATATTTATCTTTTATTTACTTATAGTTAACTACAACATATTATATTATACATGGTTAGATAAACTGGGCAGTGCTCATTCCTGGAGAAATTCCTACCAGTAGTTCCGCAAAGAGCAGAATTGAATTAGCGAAGCAGACCCCGTGTTTATCTACCTACTTCGTTTTGAGTTTACATTCACTAAGTTAGGAGGTGGAAGTTGGCTCGTGGCACGACTATTGCTATGTACAAAGTTCGTCGGGTTGTTCACTGGCGTGAAAGCATTCTATATTTATATGCTTCAGCAAACACTTATCACGCGACACAACAGAAGAGCAAAATTTTCGTCATGTACAAACTCAGACACGCTTAGATATTAAAGGAATTTAATCTATACATTTGAATATCTTTTCGTAATATTGTAATCACTGCTTTTTACTACGTGCATATGTAATTTTTGTCTGTCTGTTTGTTTGTTCTGGCTAATCTCTGAAATGGCTGTACCGATTTTGACGGACCTTATTGGCAGGTAGCTGATGTAATAAAGAGTAACATAGGCCACTAAAACAAATTAAAGTAAAACACTTTTTGTTAAATTGCACGCAGGTGAAGTCGCAGGTATAGCTTGTCGATGTTAAATTATAAAGAGGTTATGTTTGTGAGTGGATTTGTATTAAGGAGATAATCTTCAGAAGTACTCATTCGGTTTCAAAAATTATTTCACGTGTAGAACGTTACATCAACAGTGAATGATTTACAACGAGTTGCAGAAACTTACTTTCTACATCCGGCTAATTGATTTTTTAATAAATAAACCCATGCTAAGTCAGGGTTGGTCGCTAGTATATATGAAAGATAATTTTATATCTATCTATCATGAAACACCACCATCTCACAGCCATAACTTTCGAACTACGAAACTAAAATTTTGGATACAGCTGATTTATCATGGGACTAAAATCAAGATTAAGAAAAACAAAACATTGATTTGAATCAATAAATAATAAATGTAACAAAGTAATTTTATTATTAACAAAACTATTTTAATTATTTCTTCAAATCCCTCACGATAGGTATATAAAAAAATATTTTTATATTAGCGCTGGTAATAAGACTTCACATTCATTAAGTAAAGGTAATTAAAATTACCAATATTATGGTATTTCCAATTCCCGCGAGCCGGAGTATAAAGAGAATTTATATTTTTGCTTTTTAGTTGCCATATTTTTCATAACGAGATTGCGTTAATTATCAAAATCACACGAGCGTGTCCGCGAGCAGCCGCTATTTGTAAATAAAAATCGAACGCACGTCAATATATAATAGTTTACCATAAACTGAATTAATCAAATAAATAAGCGATTATTAAAGTTCAATATTACGAATCACCGTAAACGTATGTTAAAATAAAGTCTAACTAAGAGTATACTTATAAGAGGTTTTAACTGAGTAAAAAAGTATGGTTATTACACCCATAACCTGGGAGGAGGAAGCAGAGCCCCCGTTTCCTGTGGCGATCCTCCCCGGATTAGAAAAAATCGGATTCGCCCCTCCCTGAACCAGAAACCATTAAACTCATAGACGAGGTGGATGTGAATGCCAATCAAATTTCAATATACGATACATCTTTGATCACATACATGAGATAAGTAACTCGATTTATTTTGATTAACTATCTCATTAGTATGTCTCTTCGTATCGTATGTCATAAATAAGTCAGCAAAAAGACATAATGCAACGACTTATACGTCTTTACGTCACGTTATACATCGATAGGTACTTTTAGCATTACAAAATTGAAATATTAGATAATTCTACATTGTCGTCGTCGCGTGAACGTTGGGAACGAGACACCCACTCAATTGTGCATTGTATTCAATCAGTTTGCACAGATAAGCTTGCTCTACTCGTAAGATTATCAAAATACTTTGTAAGGCTAGTTGCGTCACATCTGCGGGAAAATTCTTTTTTTAAATGACTTGAGAAGTCTTGTAAATGGTTTCCATCTTTCACGCTAATCAGTAAAACCAAAAACGTTCAGTTAAAAATAAACCCGACTGATTTATTTGCGGAAACATCGGGACTACCATTGCCCAATACATCAAAGGCAATGCCTTTGAAACTACGAGCAACACATCACGGTGATATTATTACGAAACTTGACGTAAACATAAAAGTTTGCCTATACAAAGTTCGCAAACAATTGCATATATACAAAGCGACATACCAATAGGTACATGCGTTGCCAAAACGTAATTCTAGACTCTAGTATGATGTCGCTGTTACTGTAATTCTAGTTATATATTTGGATTTGAATGTATCTATCACATCTGTAATAATACGTTAATTTACGCGTTAAAAATGACACCACGCCAACGTATATTTTTATTGCACAATAATAATTTTAAAGAACTACTAAAGGACTAAGAACAACGTATTAATGACAGAATAGTTACGTAACAATATTACCTATAAATCAACATAATTATCACACACAAAAAGGACTGAAGTTAAATATAATGAATAAACACAAGCTGTGACGTAATCCACGTAACATCGATATGAGTAATATGACATTAAAAAATGCTCGATTTACATTTGTCGAGTACACGAAACAGTAACAAAACAAAACTAGTTAATTAAAGAAGCCGTAGTAAACATTGAAACACCTAGTTGGTAATTAAAGAGCACGCGACTCGTACCTACGTAACAGCTAGACGAAGCCCTGCGCTTATAATTACGTGAAACAACTACTAGTTACATGTCGTCTCCTTTTTAACTATTTTCAGTAAAATTTGTATGTGTGCGTATATCGGTGTAATGATTGTGTGAGTGTATTTATGATTTTGTGTGTGCGTGTGTGTGTATGTCTGGGAGTGTGGTATAGTGTATTCGGTACTCCGCTTGAAATATAATTTAATTTACTAGTTATGTAATATGAAATTCAATTCCCTTCCCGCATCGTCATTTGATTCTAAGTTCCCGATTTATTTCCAATGTTTGTTACATTCCAACTGTAGATCTTTACGTAAAACAGATTTGTTTTTTTACCATGGTCAGTGCAGGTAAGCGACAAGTACCTATGGTAAGAAATTGTTTTGAAATAACTTTTTTGCGTATTTATATACACGGATGTAGACACTTTTCCTTATTTATTTTTTAATTTTAAAATGATAAATTTATCTATATATGCGTTGTGTGTATATATTTATGGGTGTATGAGAATTTAAGCTATGAAATATAATTCACAATTCAATAAAATTCAAACTCCAAACCTCACAAATCAGGTGGTTGTGATAACCTTTTCAAAGTAGTCTATATTTGAATATTTACGTCTGCTTATGCTGCTAAATGATTTTGTATCGGAAATGAGTTCTTCCGAAATCAAACTACGTATTCCTGCAAAATCACATGAATGGGGTTACAGAAATCTGGTTCTGAGCGGTGTGTCAGGCTTCAGCTACAACTTTGCTGGGAAGCAAAGCAATTATTTTCCTTCAGATGCAATGCATCTGATGTTAGAGTAAGTTCCAATGTCGTAACCAGACTCACTTACAGTACCGAAGCATCAAAACTTTAAGATTTCTACCGACAAATGGTGCAAAGCTCTAAGTTAACTTATTTCAAAATGACTTGCTACCACTTGAAATTTCGGCTTGGTCGTGTTCCGAACTCGAATGTATCTATTAAAAAAGATTTAAAAGATAAAGTCAAGGTAGTATTTTAGAGATAGCAAAGCCCATAAATCTCATGAAGTTAAATTTATTGAATAAATTCTTAGCTTATAAGCAAACAAAATACCAAACTATATTATTCAAATCGACAATATTGTGTTAAACGGTACAAGGATATAACAAGCCCCCAACCAGTTAATGTTAATAACTAGCAAATGAGATAAAACGATTTATTGAAATCTATTAAAGGTCAACTCATCATAAATTCAAAATATTTGTCTCCACATTACAGATATGCACTTGGTAAACCTGGATACCATGATAATCAATATATTTAAAAGAATACACGCCGCTGTTCAAATTTAGGCGACAATGTTAATATAAAAAAACGCTAACACACTCATACCCCCGCAGTAGGATATACCTGTGTCGCGGGCGGCATGGACAACACAAATAACACGTCACTAACACCCATGACCCGAGAACAAATAATTATCTGTCACTGTAATCGAACCCAGGACCCCTCACTTCGCAGGCAGGCAAAACCAACTAGGCTACGAGGCCGTCGAATGAAAGTAATATTACCACATCTAACTTCTGAGATAACTGTAGGTACTAATTCTTGTTGTAACGTTCCTATTAAAGTGGGTGGGATTTGTCTCTACGAAGTTTTAAGGACACTTCCGTAGTATAAAAAGGCACACGTGTTATAAAAACTTCTAATAGAGATGTTTTATTAAGACCATCGACAATCGAGATCTACGTATTACCGTAAGATCCAAGACATTCGCTTGATAAGATCTATATAGTGTGAAAAATGTCCAAAGGAGTACTAAACTCAATCTCAAATAACGATATTATAGACAAGTAAATATTTTGCCTAAATGCTAAATTCTCAAATGTCTATCATTTAAATTATAAACGTTACTAATTAAGGCTTAATTACAAATGCAAGCATTTAAACAGACTGAATAATTTTGGACAATTACTTAACCAATATGGATACAATAATGAAAGGTATTGTTGCCGCTTAAACAACGGTCCCAAAACTAGGAAATAATACTTTTGCACGCGTTATTTTTAGATAATAACTTACGGCGGTGTTGTATGATCAATCTATCTATAATCTATGGATAACTTACAAGATAAAATCAAAATAAGTCTTTTGAAAGTCGCTACGAAACTAACCTGAGGACAATCTGTAGATAAATTATTGAGAGACCAAGTCATCACCATCCAACCTTCCCGGAGCGCAAAATGTGCAAAAACGAGTCAGTTGTAATTTAAACACGCGCTTTGCAAACTTTAAACTGGTAACGCACGTTTTTCACGTGAACCCTTAAGCCGAACGTCACCCAGTGAGCTGTATAACTGGGAGGATTGACGCGGTGCATTGTTTACCAAAACAATGGACGACCTCTGCGGAGTCATTAACCCACGCTCGAGTCTGGCTTCAATCTTACCTCGCAACGTTCATGTGTTATGCAACTGGCTATACGTTCGTTGATTGCGGACGCTGTACACGACTTAAGCTTAAAATGTTGATGTTTCAAACATACTCGATATTAAACATAACCAAGCTCTCTATAATTTGGTTAGTGTACTTACAATGTTATGCATTCATATATTTTTAGATAAAAAAAATGTACTTTAATTTTAGGATGACCACTGACTCATATCCTTCAACATAGTGGGAGCAAATACGTGATATTAAGTCTTTTATGATTATTGTCTCCACTTTGCAATAAATTTGATTACAGATTAATCTAACAATGAATATCTGGTCAACTAAAAATAAAATTACTTCAAGTCGGACGTTTTAAATACAAAGTAAGATAGAGAGTGGCATACAAAACTGAGACACCATACGATTATATATTTTTTCTGTCATCTCCAAATAAGTTGAATAATCACATAATGAAACTTCCTATCTTCTGTTACTTGATCAACTTCCTTTAACCCGATATACATTGATATCATTTGATATAATATAATTATACGTTCATCTTGAATAGATACGAAACCCTTCAAGATCCATATAATATTAGTAAGGATATAGCTAGATCTTAGTGATGGATATCTTTTATTATAGAATATATAAGATAGAGATCTATCATGTCGTTTATCCAACATTTAAACTCGAATTGATCATTAAATATGTATAGAATGTATGAGTATTTTTATTTATGAAAATGTTATTCGTAAGCAATTATGAAGGTATCCACGCAGATTGCGCCTGTCCTTACGACGTTACAGTTAAAGACGAAAGTCGTAAAATAATTTCTTTATTTAAATTCTTAACCATGACTACGTTTTAAATTATTTAAGACAATGAAGCAATAATTTTACATGAATATTGTGTGTCACTTTCAAATAACTTGAGCCGTAATATTACACTACGTAAATCAAAACACGTCGAGTATGTATTATCTCTACGCCGCCCAACAAACTGACTAAATACTACAATAAGACGCTCTTTATTGTATACCAAAATGACGTCTAGATAAATAATTATATACTTTACAAAAATACTTTATCATAATAAGAAAATATTACAAATACAGTCATGCATCAAACACGACAAGACAGGTCAATCGTGCGGACTTAGCAAGAATTTTTATTCATATTACGGGATTATACTATAATAAGCATGTGACTTTTGAAAAAAAAGGTCTTTTACGTATTTTTTCTTCTCTTAGACAGATGCATGTGTTAGGAGAAAACATATTTTTTTTTTAATTTAGAACACAAATACATCCGCTAGCAAGGAATATCAAAAGGACCTCAAATCTCATTACACGCTGTCAACTTTTTTCTAATACGAAAGGTAAAATACTCACATATAAATCTTACAATTATCTATTGCACAGCACAAATTGAAAAAAATGTTATTTTGGTGTATGTACCGTTTGTATATTCATATGCATGTAGTAAAAATCGGTTATTTCAATATTACAAACA
>DWPA01003029.1:0-14756 GCA_018251375.1 Calpodes ethlius
CCGCGCTCGTCGATGGGCTCCCCGATCACGTTGATGATGCGACCGAGTGT
Organism: Calpodes ethlius; assembly: GCA_018251375.1. Taxonomy (NCBI): domain Eukaryota; kingdom Metazoa; phylum Arthropoda; class Insecta; order Lepidoptera; family Hesperiidae; genus Calpodes; species Calpodes ethlius. The sequence goes on from DWPA01003029.1 coordinate 51, forward strand.
CTCTGCTCCGACGGGAATACGGATGGGAGAGCCGGAGTCGAGCACAGGCTGACCACGCACCAGACCCTCGGTACCATCCATGGCGATAGTTCGCACAGTATTCTCACCCAAGTGCTGTGCCACCTCCAGGACGAGCCTGGGGGAACGGTTTTGGACCTCGAGGGCATTTAGGATTGGTGGTAGGTTATCCTCAAATTGAACGTCTACTACGGCACCGATAACAGCAACCACCTTACCTTGACCTTTTCCTGCTGCTTTTGCTGCATAATCTCGTTTGTTCGCTAGGGCACCGGCAACTAAGGGAGTCTTGTCAGCCAAGGAGTTGCTTACTACCGTCCTCGTAGCCAATAGGCTAGCTCTGCCAACGGTAGAAAACATTTTCGTTCGTCAGGAATGTACAATAGTAGACTGGACTGCTCTTCTTCAAAAAATAATGGCTCTCAAGTTTACGTAAGAGGAGAGCACAATTATATCAGCACGTCTCACTAGTGTAGTTCCGGTGGCTGACAGTAGTTCATCCGGTGTTACTATTGTTGGAGTACCTATATGTTAGTTGTCTGTGGTATGAATTATTCTTTTAGAATATCTTCCTAATTTATAATATAACGTTTGAATGTTAAAAATGTGTTTCACGATACTATATATATTAAAAATAAACGAGAAATAGTAATATCCTTTATTTCACAAATACTTTAAGAACACTTAGTATTTACATGGGATGTGTGGATTGTTGTCAACAATTTATTTAATTTAGTAGATTATAGGACTAGTATATAGGAATACTACACTAGCACAATTCAATACAGTTTATACAAAAAATAATTGCTTCCCGTTACAAATGTGTATATCGTGTCGTGTCATTTTCATAGTAGTCGTCGAAATGCCGTCTGATGTTATTCCAAAAGTAACAATTAAATAATATGTCTCTTAGGATTTTTTAACTGCAAAGAATCTAATAATATAATTATTAGTCTACTTAGCAACAATGCGCGCTTTAAATATATGACGGTATATTCTCTAAGACACCAGTTTCGCCCCGAAATGGACAACAATCGCAGAAAATTAACTCTACATTTGATTTCAATTATCATTAGTCTCCACTTTATATAAATTTAGTGTGGTATATATCTATCTATCAGCGTTTAAAAGTCCACTGCTAGAGGCTTCTCCTAATTTGCTGTATATATTCTATGGTATTATCATATGATTGTCATTGACACTTCACCTTTTAATAAATGACAGTTATCACTTGAATTAAACTTCATCGTTATCAACTGAGCACCCTCACCGTCTTATTTATCACGTTGTTGTATATTTGTCACATATTTTTAAAGTAATATTTTACATGATCATAGTGGTTTGAATAAGTTTAAACACAAAATACCATCAATATGGAGTACATGTCTCCTGATAATCCGCTACACCCAAACAGTGCGCGAATGTAAGTTACTTTGTTTTGAGGTTATCATTTACAATTTATATTAAAATAAACCAAACTACTCCTTAGTTCAAGAATGCATAGTGCCAAGAAATTTACACCTAACTAGGCCCTTAATGAATACATATTTCCTTTCAGATTGTGTTGTCAATGTGCAGTGCCTATAGACCCAAATCCTTCAAATATGTGTGTGGCCTGTCTGAGAGCCCATGTGGATATAACAGACGGTATACCCAAACAAGCTACTCTATTTTTCTGTAGAGGATGTGAGAGGTATGTATTATCACCATCTGATAAATTCATGATGTTATTGAAAAATATTTATAAGTATTTATTTATTTCTTTAAGCTGTCCTTAGGATGATTTTAAATCAGGAACACTATAATTTGTCCTATAAATAGTCACTGTTCAATGTTTTCTGTCGCAAACTCTATCCATTTTTGTTTTAGTCATCCTCTTTTACTAGCTTTTTATTTTGAGGTTCTAGATGTTATTACAAAATATATTGTATTAGCACAACTGATATGATAATTATATTGTCATTGATTTAAGATCATACAATCTTTTTCATTTTTTATCTGTATTTAACATTGTAACTAAGTTAAAGTGCTTAATAATGATATGTTTTTTTAACATTAAAAAGCATTCCTTCTCTGTTTAATTCAGGTATCTTCAACCACCAGCTGAATGGTTAGTCTGTGCCCTGGAATCCCGGGAGTTGCTTGCATTGTGTCTGAAGAGACTGAAAGGCCTAAATAGAGTTAAATTGGTTGATGCTGGATTTGCTTGGACAGAGCCCCACTCTAAAAGGATAAAAGTAAGTGTTTAGATGAAATTATTACTAGCCCCCAATAAATGGTACCAAAACCGATTAACTTATTAGTGTATGTAATAGAATTTGATTTGAATTGAAGCTAGTGTTATAAAATAGTAATTTTTATTTTAGATATAGGTGAATTTACATTTATGATGAGAGAGCATGTTTAAAACTGCTCTCAAAATTAGTAAACTGTTATTTACATTTTTTTTTAATATGTATGATAAACTTAATTTGTAAAAAGAAAATCACCCTATATTCTGTCACAGAACTACTATTTTTGTGTTTTTTTTTATTCTCTGCAATCCTGGTAAAGCAATGAAATTCTGGTAAAGTGAAAAAAAATTCTTCATTTCTTATCAAGCCTAATTTTTAAGGTGAAACTGACAGTCCAGGGAGAAGTGATGGGTGGAGCAGTGTTGCAGCAGACCTTCATTGTTGAATTTGTCATTCAGCATCAGATGTGCGATGCTTGTCATCGATCGGAGGCCCAGGACTATTGGCGTGCCTTGGTGCAAGTGAGACAACGTGCTAATAACAGAAAAACATTCTATTATTTAGAACAGCTAATACTTAAACACAAGGCACATGCTAATACACTTGGCATTAAACCTAAACATGGTTAGTAGTAATGATTCTGTTTTTCTTTTTTATATATAAAATGTCCCAGGACAAATAATTCAATGTTCTAATAACCTTATAGTGTTCCTATATCATTGCCCTGTAGCCTAGTTGGTAGTGACCCTGCCATCGAAGCAAGGGGTCCCAGGTTCGATTCCTGGCCTAAACAGATATTTATGATTGATAAATATTTGTTCTTGGGTCATTTGTGTTAATGACGTGTTATTTGTGTTGTCCATGCCACCTGCGACACAGGGATCCTACTGCGGGGGTGTATTAGCATTTATTTATTTTTTGCTTCATAATGCAATCAATCCCTTACCACTTGCAAACCAAAGATGTCTAAGAATGTAGTGGGGATTCAGTATTAATATATAATTAAGTAAATAACAAACTTTTTTTCAGATGGATTAGATTTCTTCTATGCATCAGAGAATCACGCAAGAAAAATGGTTGATTTTATCCAGTCTGTGCTGCCAGTAAAATGTCAGCATTCCAAGAAACTTATCTCCCATGACATTCACAGTAACATTTATAACTACAAGTTCACTTTCAGCATTGAAATAGTACCCTTGTCGAAAGACAGTGTTGTTTGTCTTCCCAAAAAGTTGACTCATCAGCTAGGATCAATATCACCTATATGTCTTGTACAGAGAGTTACAAGCACCATACATTTGATTGATGCTTACACTGGACAAGGTATGTCTATGCTTACTTTTATTATACAATTATTTATTTTAAATTTCAACTTATTTTTATTGCTTTATATTGTAAACAAAGCCTTACACTGCATTCATAATTCAACCATTGTTTATGTTTTGAAAAAGTAAATATATTTGTAATACTTTTATTCCACATAAAATTTCACTTTTTGCACCATTCTTGATAAACTGTCACATTACTAAATCTCAGACTCTCATTCTCAAAAAGAAAAAGATATGTACCCCATTTCAAAAATAATGTTGGCACAGAAGAGTCTGAGATTATTCTTGAAAAAGGGACAAAAGCTTTTTCTTCTTAAGGATGAATATCTTTTGTATTTGAGCTTAATTTATTAATCCTTTGTTGTTCATTTAATTAAAAAACCTTGTTATTCCAGTGTGTGACCTATCATCAACAGTTTACTGGAGATATCCATTTACTCCCATATGCAATCCAAAGCAGCTTGTAGAATATACAGTTATGGACATAGATATCCTGAAGGAAAAAGTAAGTACACAATGAAGGTGAAGTAAGTAGAATAAGGTAGAGTCTGCAGGATATTTACAGACTGAATGTTTATTTATTGATAGATCACAGTAATCATTATTTTAAGAGTTTCTATCTTGATAGTAAAAATGGATCCCTTACAATTTCATTGGGTCTATGACTTTGGTGACCAGTGACACCATGATCGCCACACAAAGATTCTTGTCAAGGGGTGCATAAAGCTTTTAGGAACAGGGAAAGGGGCACATTTTTTATTGCCTAGAGAGCCAAAAGCTTAGTAAATAAGAATTTGGGTATATAAAAGGAAGTTAGCACAGTGTAGCCACATTAGTTAAACATATGCTCTATAATTGCACATAATATATTTAGTAACAACTAGGAAACCTCACTCCATTTTATTTAAGAAATAGTGCTAATGAAAAAGAAAATAATTTCAATATAATCATAAAAATATTATTATACACTAACCTAACAGTCAACAACTTTACCTTTTAAAATAATCATATTCTTAAGGCCCATATCTAAAAATAATGTTTTAATTTTCTAGGAAAAGAAAACATTCCCTGGCCAAGGTATGGTCTCAAATAAGCATGTAGTGGCAGATGTTTGGGTTGTCAAAACCAGTGAACTTGGAATGGATGTCAATCCAATACATACCAGGACACATCTTGGACACATATTGAAACCGGGTGACTCAGTTTTGGGGTATGAATATTTTGAGTTTTATATTAGATTTTATCAATTCGACATGTATAATATATTCTCATTTGGTTGTGTGAGCTTCCAAACAAATAATATTTCATAAGTGTGTGTACGTATATTTGTTTGTCCACAAATTTATCGGTATTGATATCACTGATTATTGAATTGGAAATTCCAATGAATTAAAAAAATATTCATTTCTATATAAGTCCAAAGTATTATACTTCTGCGTTCAGCATATTTCAATCAAGTTTGTTGAGCTCTCCCTTACTTCTGTGCTGTTTAAAATAATATAAAGATAAATTATATTATACTCTATTATCCTAATTTCACTAGTTTATTATTCGTAGGTACAATTTGGGCGATTCGAACGTCAATGATGATAACTTGGACAAGTTAGACAGAGACTCCATTCCCGACGTATTTCTCGTGAAGAAATTCTATGAAGACAAGGCGGCAAGGAGACGCGCCCGGTACTGGAAACTTAAGCGTATGGCTGATGAGCTCAACGAAGGTCTCAGCTCAACTAATGAGTAAGTTGACTTACTAATTTTTAATACAATAATACCCCGATTTACGTGGTATCGTTTTAGGCGAATTTGGAGTTATGCGATTTTTCCAAAGAATCAGCACTGGTCTGAGTTATCGTAAATTAGGGGCGGACTATGTCTAGTAGTGAAAATACAAAGGCGGATAGATATCTATTTTAGACTTTTTTCCCAACTACACAAACTTTATATGTATTTATTTGCTAATCCCGACTTACGCGAATTCAGCTAACGTGGCTTTCGCTAGGTCTCACCTATCGCGTTAGTATTACTGTACATGGAAAGTGGATAAAATTTTACCATTATTCGAAAAATTTAAATGTTAACCATTGAGGTTTTTCCCTTTCCATAGAAATTAACTCATAAGTTAGGCCTACCCTTTAAGTGGCTGTCAGATTATAATGGAGATTAGAACAAGCTATCTAACTTGAATGCTCAGATATGTAACTGTACTTAAGAATATAAAATTGAATATCTGTGTTGAGTAGTATGGATGTTACTCGTCTGGAGCCAATATATATTGTCATCGAAAGTAACGCAATATGTCAAACTTAAACTCCTCTGGATAAAAGAAACTAGTTCTAATTTAGTTTCCAATAATTTATTCACACAATAATTACAAATGAAGTAGGTTTAAATTATATTAATATTAATTAACTTAATTGCGTATAGATATATTCAAATTAAAAATGTACTAATATAGAAACATGTGAATTATCTTGACATCATTTCCCTAATGACCCAATAATCTTTCAATACCCAATTAGGAAATTTTGCGCAATTGGATATCTTGATCGTGATTAGAATAGTACATATTTTAGATATAAATAAATTGTCAATATCCGCAGTGCAGATATTTTTTTGTTTTAGTGATTTCAATGACTTCCTGGATGATTTGGAAGAGGACCCAACGTTTAGGCAGAACATAAACATATTCAAGGACAAAGACAAAATGCCTACTATACCCATAGACACAGATGATATAGATCCTTCTGTACCACGCATCACTCTAGCAGAAATGTTGGACGATCTGAACATAGAAGATGTGGAAATGAGCGAGGTTTAATGCAAAAATGACTTGTTTTATAATATTATCAATTTGATAATAAACGTTTATATTTTTTGTGTTTCTTTACTTTAAACAAAAAATTGCGTAAAACCAAAAGTCAAAAAATATTTTTTATTAATGATACAACCATATTTATCCTCTGATGTATAATTATAACTTACGTTAAACAGATAACGGAGTCACCTTTACAAATTTTAATACAGCGTTTGATACAGTAAATAGGAACAGCTTTGGAAAGTTCTCTCATATACGAGCGAACCAACACACCTGTACGAAGACTGAAGATACAAGAGGCAAGGTGACTTCAGATTCTGATAAGATGTCTCTAAAAGTTTTAAAAACAGCCGGTGTTTGCTAAGGTAGCTTCTTTCAGAGAAGTATTTATCGGTAGTTGCTAAATAAATAACCTGATATTATTATGTTCTATAAATCTTGTGTCTTCGTTCAAATTCAAAGAGACTACGGACCTTCTAACTTGACTCCTAAAACTTAATTTCATGTTTGAACTTACTTTTAATAGAAGCCGTGGTAGCAAAAGAAAAATGATAGTAGCGGAGCCTAATAGACCCAATGTACAGTAACTAGTAAGTTGGTAGATAGTACCAAACTACATACTTTACTGCTCTTCTATAGCACCTACCTAAGCACCTACGAATTGGAAATGTTTACTAAGGTATATAGAGACTAGAGCATATCAGAATACACGATAATCTGATTAGACAAGTTTGTCTAATTTTCGTTAAGTTCTCCGTTTTTCCTACCTTCCTATGCGTATACTTCAGCTGAAGCCTGGGCTTGAAGGAGTGCAGAACCATCGATGCTCTAGAAATGTGTTGGAGACGCATGCAAAATATTCCTTGGATGGCGTTCCTTCCAAACGTATTCTTAAATAACTGCATATCGAGGATAGGTCTAGCAGCAATTGTAAGTACAATGCAGGATCCATTAGTATAGGACACACCTTAAGATATGAAATTTCCATTTAAATGCTACTGATGCAAAACCAGATTGAAGATAAGCGTATACGGCGGACGGTCGCCAAATCACGGGCCAGATCTTATAAATGCTGCTGCATAAAACATGGTCGTCTAATGCGCCAGAAAAACAACAAAGAAAAACTGCCACTCATCATGATCTCTGTGAGAAAACAACGATTTACACGCACGAGGCAACTGGGAAAATTTCATCTTATCTGAAATATTGAAATTTAGATATGTGATCCATTCAACGCTTTACTACAAGTGATGGCGACCACTTAAAAACTTTATCAGGGTCATCCACTTGTGTGTCGGCTTTTTATAAAAGAAAAGTAATTTTATAATTTACTAGCTGAACCCTACGCGTTGCTACGCCAAAAACCAAAATAAGGTAATAACAGTGGCGCCATCTGTCGAAAATTGGTCGGACCAACTCAAAAACCTTCGTGGGCTCATACACAACAACTTTGCTAAAGATCATCACATGATCAAATGCATAGCTTACGATTATATAAAGGACATACAGACAAACATTCATTTTTATATATATAGAACATTTATACGCAGATATGTTTTTCTGTAATTATACAGCGATATGTTAACAATGATGATCCATTAAGAAGATATTATAAATCACATATATCCTCATATTATGTAATTTCGATTAATCCCTTTGGTTGTCGTAAGACTGCTTTCACGATATAAAAATCCTCGAATATCCGATAAGAAATATTTATCTGTTACAAATGCTCAAGTTTTAGAGGTCGAACTTCTTATCTTTTGATTAAGCGTCTAATTCGAAATGTATCTAATAACATGTAAAACTTATATTATAACTTAACTTATATACAATTTAATAATTTTATATTTATTTATGTGGTTGACAACACAATTGAATTGTAACAAAACAAGAATTCCCATAACAATTTTTCTTTATTAAGTGTCGTTTTTGTTGTATCGTATGTTAAGACTCTTATCCAACGATCGTCTTGCTCAGCTTGTTACGTTCGTAGTTTTACATAATACTATGCATGCTTTTCACAAAGCGATGAATGCAAAACAGCCTTATTTGATACGATAAATAATTATCTACGGCTTATTTAATTAATTATGGGATTTTGAAAGCCGATAAAGGTAAGGAGTAGATAAGGGTTACATTAAAATCGTGATCTGAGTTTCGCCTCATTATAAGTGAACAATGTTCATTAACTAATTACGTTTGTCCATAATTCTTTCAGTTGATTGCTTTTATTTAGATATATATATGAAGGCACGACAGCCTTTATCGTTCATTCTCTTACGATTCAACGATCAAGATGAAAGTGTTTGTACTTGTTATCTTAATATCGGTATTGAGTTCTACTCTTTCATCAATGGTCATATCCTCAGGTGAGATAAGGATCAACTATTTCGATATTTATTATTTGTTATAGGTGTGACATACATATGACATTTGATATATAGTTATTCTGTTAGCTATAACCTTGGAAAATCGACTCTATATTCAAGTTTTATTTATCATATTTTTTTTACAAATATGGCCGACATTATGTCAAAAAAAATATATTAATTTAAAAACGTTACTGTAAAATTGGGTACTCACTTAACCGTAGTTCGAAGTGTATAAGTTTTTAACTGTTTAAGACAAGTTTAGTCTGGATATGATAAATTCCAGTGTGTTTTCTAGGCCAATATAATCCGATTTGTAAAAAAAATAAATGAATTGTTTGATGTCGTTGTTGATGATACTGACTCTTCTTTAATAAAATGCTTTTTATCCGAGTTTTTATTAGGTACAGTTCGAGAAGCAGGTTTTACGGGACCATTAACCATAGTGAATAATCTTAGCGGTTTGTCACTATTTGCTAATAATTTTCCGTGTGATTTTTTATCGTCATAGTTATCAGTATAAAACCAATCTCTGGCCTAAATATAATAGAATCGTCTGATGTAATATAATTGTCTAAATCTACATTCAGAAGTGTCCAATCCTGAGTTTGGCCTCCAGAACATACAATTAATACAATAGCACGTTCAGAAGTTTGATATAGATGTAATACACTGTTATAAACAATTGAATAATTATCTATTTGTTGGTATCTTAAATAGGCAGTTTTTTGTATTATTCGGGCTTTATCAGCGGTAGCCTTATCCATTGTGATGCTCTGAGCGAAAGATCTTTGCGAGGGCCTTTGTTCTTGAAATTACATCTAGTTGTTTGTTTTAGGTATTAGTCATGTTTGTGGAGAAATAATAAATGTTTAAAATAAATAAAAATTGAGTTTAAAAAAAATTACATTGAAATTGTTTGGGTTAGACGCGTAGAGTTTGACCGTAGAAGTTGACTCTACGATACGATACGTAGAGTCATACATTTTAATCGTGGATTGTTGCAAAGTAGACTAATAATAGAATAATAACTTTTATTTCGCTCAAATTCTTTTCTATACAAAAAGATAAATTAGCGGTGGTGATTGATGGCATTTGTGATTCCTCCACATCAACTCCAGTTGAGTTACGTGTGTTAGTATTATTTATGTGTAAATCTGAGAAGATGACAATGGTGCAATACTTCATTATGTTTAAGTACCTACTGTATCTCTCGTTACTTCTATAATTTATGATCTATTGTCACGCATGAATTTCATTTCTGTAACGATCAAAGTCTAGTGGTTCGAACGTTGGTTCCTCGAACCTGGGGGCGTGAGTCAGAATCCTGCACGCACCTCTAATTTAAAAAAAAATATGTGCGTATTACTAGTTAATTATCACTTGCCTCAGTGAAGGAAAACATCGTGAGGAAACCTGCACACCCAAGAGTTCACCATAATGTTTTCGAAAGTGTGTGAAGTCTGCCAATACGCACTTGGCCAGCGTGGTGCACTATGGCATATACCCCCTCATCTCATTAGAAGAGACTCGAGCCCAGCAGTGGGACAATTATGGGTTGTAATGATGATAATGATGAGTGATCAATGAAAACGAATAAGAACAAATAAACATTGCTGGAAAATAAGTGCCGTAGATGTGCAAGCAGTCGGAAGACCACACCCCATTCCTCTGAAATCAAATAATCCAATTTGAATATCTGCATACATCCCTTCAACCTAGTTATTTTCATCTTTGTTTTAATAATGAAAGTAATTTTTAGGGCTTGTTTTATAGAGTGATTTTTATTGAATGACCACTATGTTATAAATTTCCCAAATACCTATTGATTGTCTGCTGCAGACAAACCCTTGTCGGATTCTTTTGTGGGCTGTCTTGTATAATTGAACGTTATTACGTCATGCGCAACAGCATATCTCTCTGTTTTCTAAGTCTATTTCTTGAATTTGGAATAACGACTCCCATTTTTCTTACGACCGCGACACAGAAACTCGACGGTGGCAGCTGTTATACGATATATTATGATATATATTTCTTTTTGTTGTTTAATAACATAGCGTTGCCTAGCAATCGATGATAGGAAGGAATCGACAACATTTTTATTGCTGTTTATATTTCCGTCGCGAGTAAAGCCGCGGATAAGAACTAGTTATGAATATGCCGACAATGTAAAATAAATGAAGTAAATCAATATGGAACAGTTAAAAATTCCAGCTTAAATAATTATAGTACATTATAATTTGTTTCGTTAGTAAAACAGGTAAGTTATTTTTACCATAAGTAGAAGAAAAATATCACTAAGTATACATGTTAAAAACACCTACTTGTTGTTACTAGTAGATTCTTGCAGAACTACATCCTGCGTAAGCGCGGAGGGTATTAGTAAAAGTTACTAACTTTATTATAGGTATTACACCTAGGAGTCAAAATAGCTCTGCAAATGTAGACAAAATAAAATTTTGGTTTGCGTCCCTATTTATGACACAATTAAAACACGAAAATTATAGAAAAAGTGGACTTACTAAGTTTAAGAAGATCGAGATTCATCCAGTCTCAATAATAACTATACATATTATTTATTTATTATAACTATATATATATATATATATTGTGTTTTTTTGTAGATGATCTGGAAGAAATTTTCAAAAAATTCGTTCGTAAAGAGCTATCCGACAAAGAAAATGAATTATTACAAGATATTATTGAAATACTGCGAAGACCAACGTATTTCAGGCCGAATGAATATAGAACGGAAATTAGAATGGTACGTATTTTTTATATATCACTTTACTATTTATTTCCTTGGTACATTGGCTGCAAAATATATTGCTGTAATTATTTTATCTTCCAAAAAATCCTTTATTATCAACATTTTTATTTTTATGTATTTATTCATATATATATAAATTGAAATTATTATTATTTTTAACAACTTTTATAATACCAACAGATGCTTATTTTTTATATCTTTAAATATAACATGTACCTATTTACTAAGTAATACTTTTTTAGTTTTTAATTATAACAATTTGCGTGTTAAAGTGGGTATGCAGGAACGCCTGAATTTTCTGATGTTAAGTTCTCAGACTCAGTGTTTGAAATAAAGGTCAATAACATTTTGTAACTTTCCAAACAAAGTATAAAGGGGATTAGTCACCATTAAGATCAATTAGTGCCACTCGTGTAAAAGTGTAAGTAATTGTTCGTGCATGGTTTATGTACGTACCAGCTTAATGTATTTACTGAAAATTTTAATGGAAATTTTATGGTAAATTGTTGAGTGGGTAAATAAGAAACGTTTTAAGCGCTACACTTAAAATATTTAATAATATTTATCATTTATTTATCTACGTTTGTCATTACTATATCTTATTTTAATTGGATGTTTAGATAAGTATCAAACCATTCAAGTCCGGTGAATTTAAATTTTTGGTGTTATCATTAGTTGTAATGCGAGATACTTTGTAAGTACCCACCTGTTTGAAAATAATCTACATAAGTACATCTTAGTATGTACGTACTAATAAAAATATTAAGAAAACTACTAGCGAGTTTTTGGTATTGTTGATCAACATATCACGTAGAAGTTCACATCGGGTCGAGCGAATCTAACACAAATTGTATATTGGGGCCATACATGTCATTAAGGGATTTATGAAAAAATGATTTTAATACACTGCAAAACTTTTCACAATCTATCCAGCGATATTTCGCATCACGGCAAAAAGTACGGATAATTTATCATAATGACATAATTATATGTATAAAATTCAGCATCCTGTCTTATTATTGTCCTTTGGTCTTCAGAATGCAGAAAAAGATACTGTGTAGGTACCTGTGTATCACTTGCTTCGGTGAAGGAAAACATCGTGAGGAAACCCGTACACCCGAGAGTTCACCGTAATGTTCTCGAGGGTGTGTGAAGTCCACCAATCCGTACTTGGCCAGCGTGGTGGACTATGGCCTGTTCCCCCCACATTATTTAAGAAGACCCGATCCCAGCAGTGAGACAGTTATGGTTTATATTAACTGTTTTATTTCCAATTGATATGATCCTACTATACTTTTATTGCTGTCATGACTTACACAGTCGTTTCATATTTATTTACTTTGTTTATTTAGGATTTAGATAATCTACAGTATACTTCCATTTTGCTGTTTGTCAGTTGTTTCCAGCTAAATGAACAAACTTACTCTGAGATCACTCTCCGCCCCTCCCACCCTTAAGACCATATTCCTACGCATACAACCACAAAAATAACGTTATACTCAGTTGAATGAATTGAGAACATAAGTAGTAACTATTCTCATTAGTTAGTATAATTTTCCTAAGACCTAACTATTGTAATATTATTATTTTAAATTTAGTAGGTAGTGCATTAATAATATTTGCCATTGTTATATTTTTCCGTTTCCATAAATTTACTGGCACATAAGATATATTCTACAGTTATCGGATAAGGGTTTTATTTTTATGATCACTTAAGATATTTTTGTCTTCGTTTTGACTAATCTAACCATGTATTTTAGACGCTAGATTGCCTAATATGTCGGACGATATTAGGAACATTTTTTAGCGAAGCGAGAAATGGACAGAGCGAAGAACAAATGATAAATGCAACCAGTGTAATGTGCTCATCTCTAGGTATTGAAAGTGAACGTGTATGTCAAGGTGTGGTCGAATTGAACGTGGTACGTATTTATCTTTTCTTCTTATATATAAAAATGAATGTTTGTCTGTATGCCCTTTATAGAATCGTAAACTATGCATTTAATCATGTGATGATCTTTAGCTAAATTATTATTATAGCCCACGAAGGTTTCTAAGTTGGTATAACCAATTTTCGGTAGATGACACTAATGTCATTCCAATTAATTTCATATTGGCGTAACAGCGCGCAGGGTTCGTCTAGTTTTTTTATAAATAAGAACTAATACCTTTCCTATTAATATCCAATAAACGCTATTATGCCTTACGATGTACATGCGTGATTTGCTATAGATAAATCGCAAAGTGTACAGTCTATGCACTAGCATAAGATTAAATACGACGCTTGAGAAAGAGTCTAAGCTATACATGTAAATAAAATTGGAGTGTATGTTTGTAATATTGAAATAACCGCTTTTTATTACATGCATATGAATATACTCGTACACACGGTCCATACACCAAACTAACATTTTTACAATTTTTATCTGTCTGTCTGTTCTGGTTATTCTCTGAAATGGCTAGAGCGATGTTGACGAGATTTATTGGCAGGTAACTGATGTAATAAAGAGTAACTTGGGCTACTTTTATTTTAGAAAAATAAAGTAATGTTGGTACCACGCGGGCGAAGCCGCGGCTTGAAATATAATCTAAAATAAATTGCGACGCAGGATATATTATATGTATTCGACGATGACAGATAATTTAAAATCTAAAATTTCATATGAATAGTCAACTAATAACCCATAATCATGATTATTAAAACTGAAAATCAATACTAGGTACTAAAAGTTATTGATATACATTTCAGCCTTTACTTATGTATATAGTCCTGAACGTTCCCGAGGTGACGGCGTCCGGATATTGTGCGCTATTGTTGCAAAGTGGCCACAACAGCAACTCTTGTCCCTACGACGATCCTCGGTTCGATTTTCACATAAATCTGCCGGATCCAGTTAATGTTACGCAGGTAATTAAACGATTAAAGAGTTTCATAATAAAACTGTAAGTGATCGATGTATATGGCAAATAAATTTAAAAAATCATAATAATAAATAAAAATCTAAAGGCAGCCCGCCTTTATATACGCAAGATAACCCAAAACATTTTGTTTTTATTTTCTTCTGTTAGTCAGAAACGGCTTATCCGATTTGAATACATACTAGTTTTTAGGATTATAATATAATAAGCTTCATTTAACATTTAGTATTTTTTTTTTTTAATCGAT
>DWPA01003030.1:0-14750 GCA_018251375.1 Calpodes ethlius
ATGTATTATCCGGAAAGTTCGTGCCTATATTTGGTAGGTATTGCGAGAGACCTGACTGAATATCAAATATTGAAAGCAAATCATATGTATACAATTGTACATATTATAAAGGAGAGAGCTTCAGCCATTTGGAGAAACGTTTGGTTACGATTCGGTAACTTCGTCAATATTTAAATGAGTTGTAATTGTCATAAAATATCGGCACGTACTTTCCGGACAACCCAATGTTTAAGGAACCAAGGCCATTTCTAGCACTGAGTCTGGTCGTTTCGTATTGTTGCTGTTGTTCAATGATTACTGTTGAACTTTATTTAATTCTTTGTATACTGGTTACGTGTTTTTTATGTAGTAATTTATATTTTTCTTAGTTTCTATATAGTTATATTTGTATTAACGACGTGAAGTGTATTAGTTTGGTACAGTAAAGTAGGTGATGTATTGTGGCTGTTGCTCGATCTAGTTAAACATTCATATTATAATTGTATTGTATTGTATTGTGTAATAAGTGATACGTTTTGTGAGAACGCTTCATTCTAATTAGGATTTTGTCGTAGCAGATTGAGTATTTGTTGTTACGTAATTATTTTTTATACGGAATATTGATAAATGTTGCATTTTTGGTAGATTAAAAATTTAAGTTTGCAAAATAATTATGTTTTTTATTTAATATTCGCTCGTATTTTACTATCAAGTTTTGCCTATAGAAATTGTGTTCCAGTATGAAGGGTGCTCTAGATTGCTGGTTACATTTAGACAAGAGGTGTCTATGTGTTTTTAAGGATAGTGTCATTTCTATGAATAACTTCCTGTGAAACAAATTACTAACGACCAATAACTGAACACAAGACCGCCGACTTAGCAAATTACAGACAATTACACGTAGTTATATGTTGATAAGAAATGAATAAAACAAAACATTAAAAATAACAATTTATTCTGATGTAAAAATTACAAAATAATTTGCGATATTGTCTCTAACAGGATCTACTCTATGTAGTCTCTAACTTCGTAGTCTGACAACACATACTTCTTATACAAGAAGCTCTGTACTTCTTGACTCACTGACTGTTTTTTTATTTCAATAATTATGTTACGATGTTCGTCTCCCCAATTGTAACTCGGGTCTTTCGGTATCATGAATAGAGCAAGTATGTGTGTCTCAGGCATTTTTGTTTTAATTAAACTCTCGCATACGTAGTAAACAAAACCATTACTATTTATGTCTAGGATACCACAGATAGTACATCCAATGTTGTTAACAATGTTTGCTATTGAATCATAGAAGCAGCGGAAAAATTCACCATTTTTTACGCTGTTTTCAACCATTTCAGCTACAACTTTTCCATATGCGTGACCGATTTCCTTATTAGACATATTTTTTGGTTTATCAGTACCGCTTTTTGATTTTCTTCCATTATAAATAATATTTCTACATGTTATTGACAATTGTAATTTCCAATTCATTAAATACATTTTTTCTTTTTCTAGAAAAGTACTTAAGTTATTAAGTATAAGCTGATAAATAGATGCTATATCTACACAATTTTCAATAGTTTTAGGGTCTTTATTCATAATGGTTTCAATAAAGCCGTCTATAAATTTCCGTACTATGTAAGTTTTACCTTTGACAAGATTCCACGATTTTATACTTTCGGTCATAATAATTTGCATTAATTCAAGAGTTTTCTGTTGTTCCTGTACATTATCAAAACTTACTATATATTTTGCAGTAAGCTGCCATTTGGCATAAATGAGGTCTTCAATATAAGATTCACGATAATCTCTTTTAATATTTTTCTTACACAACATATTTTTTACATGGTCATCTATTATTTGACGACGGGGAAATTCTCTTTGAACCAAGTGTATATATTTTTCCATGTGACGGATAATATTAATTCTACGTTTAATATCAATGCTTTTATCTGAGAGGTTATTAACTGTTAGCCAAGCGGTTTCAATAAAATCACCTTGAAATGATTTCGGAAAGTCATCGTATACCAAAAGAGAATAAATATTTTCGTGGTCGTCGTGATTAAGTTCCGTTGTGTATAGTTTTAATACTTTATACAACTTAGCTTGTACCTCATGATCTTCCTCTAATATTCTGTTAAATAACGTTTCGTACAGTACCATTCGTAGCGATACATTTTTTGTTTTCTTCCATGCACCTATTATAACTGGTGATAAGGTTTCTGCGTCGTATGATCTAAAAGCGAGTCGTAAGCCGTGTTTTTGGATTGATAACGGAGCGTCAAGTAGTCTGTCTATAAACTTTGCACTCGATGGTAGGCTGGAAAAGTAATTATAAAACGTTGGTATACAGTAATGTACGTAATCTCCAGTAATATACTTCTGGATTATAGATAATGGAAGAGGCGGTCGCGGATGATATGCTAATCGACATATTGCCTTTTGTACTTGTAAAACTCGATTATCTATGTTCTTATGGTCAATTTTAGGAGAAGTAGGAACATTTTTTTCTAAGAAATCTATTATAGTGTCCGGATCTGCTAAGTAAAATACGCCGACCACAGCCATTTTTATATTCCTGTATTCTCGGCGACCTTGTGGTACGTCTGATAAGTAATCCATAAAATAATCAAGATATTCTTTTGCGACGTCATCTGGAAAGTATACTTTCAATTTCCTAAACAAACGACAGAGTCTAAAGTTCCATCTATATGTATTGCATCTGATTTCAGAAATACCATCTACGGCCAATTCGATATCTTGTTTCAACCAACGAACAAAATCTGCTTCACTTTTTTTCTCAAAGTTTTCTTTATACATTTCATGATATTGATAAATATCCATATTTGACTCCATAAACTGAACTACGATAGCAGGACAATCTTCATTAGATCTCTTAAAAACGTGTATTATAGACCATATTTTGCTTACTAGTTCTTGAATTTTATTTTTGATGCTATTCGGATCCCAGCCGTTATCATCTTCACTTACTTTATTATAATCAGGGTGACGCATTAAAGATTCAATTTTTTCAGCACAATTACTCAAGAAGTATTTTGCGACTATATCTTTTCTTTCTTCGGTCAATATGTCAATTATTGATTCAAAATGATAAAACTGAGTGACCGCTTCAAAAAATTCTTTTAGAGGTTCTGGTAAGTCAATGGCATGGAGAATGTGATAAATCAACGACCTAAATTTATACTCCCATCGCACATAGGATGCTGTTGTGTAGACGTCTAAACTGTACAGCAATTTATCGAATGTCGTCCAACATTCATTGTTAAATGAATAAATATCATGAACCTCGATAACCTTATTTATAAAACTCTCCTTGTGACTCTCACTCTCGTTAACATGCCTTCCGTAGTAATAATTTAATATTTCTCCTATATCTTTTTCATTTCTGCCAGTTTCGGGAAGAATATTCACAATTCGTGATCTCTCGTCTTTATCAGGAGTGAGGAAGATATACCGCTTAATTCCAGAGAACGCTTTGGGGAAACTAACAAATTTATACCATAAATAATTTTTAATACCCGGTAGTTCTTCATCACGTTCAATGTGCTGCAAAGCCCATGCTTCACGCTCGTCTATATTAAGCATTTCGTAATATTTCAATCTATAAAAATCAATATTCATTTCAAATTCATCTCCTTCATATTTTGACACATAAATTTGTTTCATATATTCATAAAGTCTATGGGTAGGGATCTTTTCCAAAATAAATTTGTAAGTGTTGTAAAAATTTAAAGACCAGTATTCTCTAGAATAATCTGGTAGCAAACTCGGTGCTAACGATTCGACCTCGCCAGCCGTAAGATGCTTTATTAGCATGCCTTTATTCAATATGTTTACATATAACAGTGGATTATTCATAACTCTCTGTTTATGATTCTTCATAATATTGTTAGAAATTCTTTTGCCCAATTGTCGTGAGCAATTTGGATATGCGGCTCGTATTCGAATGTGTTCTAAAATATTTAAGTATTCATTCTCTGACACGGAATATAAAAAGCGAAGGTCTTGTATAACAGAACTGGAAGAGTCATGTATCTTTAAGTAAGCAAGAGCCAGCTCAAACGAACTACCAATGAATTGTTGAAAAACTTTTGAATCACGGAAACCCCGGATTTGTTTTGTTTTTATTAAATCTAGTTTAAAACTATCCGGCGTGAAAACTAGAAATTTAACAGCGTATTCCATTAGTCTAGCATTCGTACAATATTTATAGAAATCTACAGCTCTACCAGCGTTCCTCATGTGTATGGAAATAGCTGTGAGCATCTTCCTTTTCATCTTTATCGACATATTCGGAAATATATTTTTCTCAAGATAGTCCGGGTGTATAAACTGGGAATATTCATCGGTGTACATCCATAAACATTTAAGTGCCCGTGAAATATAGAATACATCACCGCATTTTAGTACTTCCAAAATATAATGAATATCTTTGTATTTTGACGCGAGATCAATTTTGAACAACTTATCAACGTCGTACTGCTCTGGTTGAGACTTCACTTCTTCAAAGCTCGTCTGCATTGCAGCAGCTTCTGAAACTCTGTAATTAAGGTCTTGATGTCTTTCGCCGAGGTTATTTCCGTTGAGAATCATTTTTTTTGCTTCTTGTTTGTTCTGAAAAGAGATATGTCAAATTTAGTCCCTGAATTTTTTGGAAAGTAAGCGATTAAATAATTAAGTGGAAGTTATCTTTAGTTTTTCTACGATCCCTGGAGAGAATGGAAAATCTATCAGACAAGCTATTCTAGTCCCTTGCACCCACAAACAAGAAGCATAGTGCATCATATATAATATAAGTATCATCATAGCATACCATAAGTACCTACATTATGTTGACGACGCATGGATAAACTCTCGCTATGTTTGGTAATGAAGGAATTAAGTCATGAAATTCACACTTTATATTTAGATTGCACTTTGCTAATAAAATATTCACAGATACGATATTTACCAGGAAATATGGACAGATATCTAAACTATTGTCGATGGGTGATAATGTATTAGAACTAGTGAGGCGTAATAATTTAATGGGTTATGCCCGATCAACAACGGAACACAACAACAGCGCGTTACCCAATTCTCATTTTCCTATAAAAATCACATAATGAATGACTATTTTGATCATATCTCTTAATAAAATAAAACATAAGTAAGTAAGAAATTAAGTTAACTTAGGAATTATATGCGCGGTGAATCATTTGCCCATTGATTTATAGAAATTACAGATCCATACGATGTTGACGACACAGACACCGTCCAACACAATTCACAATATGGACATAATTATCGACCCCTATACATGCATACCGCTACTTTGCAACAAATAAAGTTAGGTAGGTATACCTATTCCGTGATTTTGTTATTTCTGGGTGTTATCAAACTAAGGTCTTAACCTTAGATTATTTTAATCTGGTACATAACTATAGACTTAAGACAGCTTTAGAAAATATAAAATAATTGTAAAAACAGTACAGCATATATTTGTTTTTAATTTCTCACAATGATAATACACCACGAAGGAAAGAGAAGAGCCTGTTGTCGTCTCACTCTATACCAGGATGGAATTTAGGTCAGTGTTCTAAGTCTTCTATATACGGCCAAATTAAATAAGCAAAAGCTAGCAGCAGCAAAATTAAGTAGGTAACAGTCCTAAATAAATAATACCAGTGGTGATAAATGTTATGAAATAGCTGAACCAATTAGAATTACGTACTAAAAATAAATCCTCATACGAAGTAGTGTCGGGCGTGGGGAAAACCAAAACGCAAAACATTCTTATCAAGTAGCTATCCTGTTTGTATGAGTTATAAGCATACTCATTTAGCGAGTGATAAAGTTTAAAAAAGTAAACGCTAACACACTCATACCCCCGCAGTAGGATTTCCTGCGTCGCAGGCGGCATGGACAACATAACACGTCACTGACAGCCATGACCCGAGAACAAACATTTATCTGTCACATAAATATCTGCCCTTACCGGGAATCGAACCCAGGACCCCTCGCTTCGCAGGCAAGGTCACTACCAAGTAGGCTACGGGGCCTAAGAGTTGCTGCTGGTTCGAAATTTAATTAAGTATAATTTGTTTCAGAGTCAGTCGTGTTCAGATTGGGAGTCATTTCATTTTTACCTCTTATTCTTTGGTACTGAAGCTATGTTTAATAACGGCTACAGATCATCAGGTAGCCCTTCTGCTCGTATTTGGCGATTGATAAATACATTGTTTAGCTTGTTTGAGGAAACTTTTTTTCAATTGATCAGTATTTATTTAACATAATATTTTCGAAAGTGCTTATAATAGATTGGTAGTCCTTGGATAACGGTTTTGCCATAAACAACGCTTCAAACCGACGAAGTTTTGTCGGTGCAATGAGTTAAATATGAAATTTTAGTTCACTGCTCGTTGTTTGATCGTGGAGTTCTACTGGTAGATGTATGCCTTTTTTGCCTTTGGTTCTATTAATACGACAATAATTATAGATTTATGTAATTAAAGGTAGTGAGCAACAATAATATTAGGAACTAATGGCCTCAACAGATTTCGCATAAATGCAATTAAATTAAAAAAAAAAAACAAAGGCCCACTGAGCCACTTTTTACGATTAGTCGTAACGAAATTTACCCCCTACATACAACCTTATAAATATTTTTATTATGTAAATACCAATAAATAATAGCAAGAAAATGACCTTGAATTTAAAACTTGCTCTAAAAGTACCGTTCACAAAGAGATGCAAAGAAATATTTTTTATTTCTATTGCATTATTTTATAGCATGTTTATGCGTTGAAATGTTTTAGATTTTTATATTTAAATATGTTTTTTTTTGCATTATACATATATTTTATATTATATGACAACCAGTGAAAAGTATCTAATGAAAAAAAAAGACGTGGGGCTTAGAGGCAACTTTTTCTGGTACCTACAATTCAAGTTCTATCTTTATATAAAAATCCTAGGGGTGTTTTCTTTTACTTTTATCTTATCTAACGTAAGTATCAGATATACGGTCGTTGAGATGATGTTTTTTTGTTTAAGAAAGTAGGTTACTTCACAATCTGAGTTCACTTTTATGACTAATTCATTACACAATGTTTATTGATGTTACACAATTAATTTAAATTCACTTAACCCTCTGTCTTTTGGCTTCGTTTCAAGTATTTCGAAACTTCCGTCAATCGTAAGTCAGAAAAAAGTTCATTTAAAAAAAATATTTAATGCAGATATCCAGTGTTAGGAAACCTTAAAAATTTACTAAAAGATTTTTACGAAAAAAGTTAAAAAATTAAAATCATCGGAGTATTCATTAATAATACTTGCACGTATTTTTAACAACACCCAAAATACAAGATTCCTACCGATTTAACCAATAGAAAAACATTCTGATATCACCGTAAAACAGATTCACATACTATACATACGCAGATCCAATATAATAATAAATTTATCTACATTTTTTAAAGCAGTTTTATGTTGATATTAAAATGCATGAACATTATAACAACTAAATAATGAAGTTAACTCACGATTTAAATGCGCCGCTCATCTGCCCACAGATTTATTATAAAACTTAATTTCTGTTGAAAAGCACAATCTACTGATAAAATGAATGACGCACAAATTTCATTCTAGGCTTGACTATAGGTATATTCTGTAATTTTCCTGTTTAAGTTTAAGGGTGTCGTTGAACAAACAACTTCTGATCCACGTCTAATCATATTCATTAGTTTTCAATGGAAACAATGATGAAATGTTATTTAAAATAAATCAACTTCAAAAAATAGAGCCAATGTGACAAATAAGGTAATTTTAACGCATAGATTATATACAAACATCACCTTAATATTTTGTATTGGTTTTACTTCAATTGACTTACCTATATCACTTAATAACCTCCCAGCCGGTACACTTCAGTAACGTAAACACATGTACTAATCTATCAAACAAATAAAATTACAAAACAAACTTCATTTACTAACGTTCGGAAACAGACGAATATAGACTGTGCGCGCACCGGGCACAAAATGACGCAACGACGTAATGTTATTGTGTCGCGTCAATGTGGTACGTGCACGAAATGCGATAGTCACAGATTACACATCATATCTAACGGGCCACAGATGAGCAAAAACTCATATTACAGGTTAAAACATTATTTTCATTAGCGGTATATAACATTAATAATATTAGTCATTAATTATAATAAAACATTATCCTTTTGATAAGTTCAATCAAAGGTATTGTAACTGGTTTTTACTGGAATATTATCTTCATCACTAATATGATAGTCATTTTTGAATTGGGAACGACAGCAAATAATTATAATTTGTGCAATGTCACTAGTAAAATCAACAGGAATATTGCTGATACCGTTGCGTCCATGCATCTTACAGCAATGCCTTAGTCTTCAGTCTGTCTGGAAACTGGATTAAGATGTTACCCAGCAAAGGTTTGATTTGATATTCATCCACAAATACAGGTTACGGTTTGCCAAGGAAAATTTCAAAAATATTCGAAATATCAGCAGCTAATATTTTGATTTACTTAGCCTGTCACTTAACTTTTTTATGGATTAGTACAATTAACTAACTTGCAATGCTACTGTCCTCTACCGCTCTTGAACACTCGTGACAAACTAATTTATATTATATTACCTGTCTGTAGGAAGGATTATAGTTTAATTAATAAATCCTGTTAGTTTTGGGTCTTAAAAGGATTTGGCTTCCCCATCACGAGCTAGGAAGTGGGTACGGCTACGGGTAGCTAAAGAAATAAAACAATCATGATTACATTAAGTATGTAAAATAATATATTAAACACTTTCGTTTAACAACTAACATAGAACTTATATATTATACGTGTCATGGATATGAATGTATCTGGCGATCAAACTGATGGGTTATAATTTGAAACATCCATTTGGATTGATAGAAATATAACACATCTTAAGTTAGAAAGAATAACGAACTTATTTACTTCCTTTTGTACAAGAGCTGTGAAAATCGCCTGTGCTCGAGACTTTGAAGATTGGTGTCGACTAGTCGACTTTTCACATTTAAAATTACGAAAAACAATGTATATATTATTTTATATCAATTACCATGTTTGTTCATTAATGAACTTAGAATTGTAGGACGATAAAAATTTGAAGTGCATATAGCTTTGAACTTCTTCATTTTCAAACGCTTGTATTTTTCGAAGGATTTTAGTGTGGATTTCTTTTAATTTGTCCGAAACATCTTTAGGTAAAATCATTAACGTGAGTAATTGTGTCTCCTTTAACCCAACATTTGATAATGATTCGCAGAAAATTACATCTAAATTATTTATGTCTGGCAGATAGTTAGTCAATTTATCTTTTAATAGCCCTGCAATCTCTGCTAGATAAACTGGATAAAACTGTTGTTTGGCTAAAAGTTCCTGTATATATTTTTCTATGTGAATTGCAATGTTATCACTTAGAATTTTTTCTCGTAACCAAGGATTCGAATGTCCATCTCCTTCACACAAATCATTATCTGCCACATTTATGCTTATTCCGAGGAAAATAGTCAGTTTTAAGCGCCAAATAATAAAATATATTTCCCTAAATGGCAACGCTTCTTGCAACATCTCAAGTATGTGTTTAAGAATAGGTACACAGCGCGAATCATTACGGTTTTTGCACCATACATCATTGGCCTTATCCTCAATATTTATGATAAAATCAAAATAAAATTTCTGAAATATAAAACTCTCCTTATGCTTGTCTTCCCAATGCTCCATACATTTTTTAAATATGTGACTTACAAGTGCCAAACTCTCCTCCAATTCCTCATTGCCGCTATATTGGATTACGTAATTAGCAATAAGGTTTAATTTAACATCCCATAGTTCTTGAACGTTATTATCCTCTAGACGCAGCTGTCTGTACACCAAAATTTCTTGAATATGTTCATCAATTAAGTTTTTCCGAATAAAATCTCTTTGTATTAAATTGATATTTAAATCAATACTTTTAATCATTTTTATTTGATGATCAATGTTAACTGATTTCTTGGGTAATTTAATCACCATATGCCAGGCGGTTTGTAAGTAATCGTCAATAAATGATCTGGATAGATGATGATGGCGACGGCCATAAGAAGATATCAATTCAAATAAATCTTCATGGTCGTCTTGATGTAGGTCTGAAGTAAATATCTTTAAGGCTTCATACAATATTTTTGCGTTTTCTCCATCACCTTCACCTGAATCACTTAGCTCCGTTAATTTATCGAACAACAATTTATAAATTATCATTCGTAAAGAAATATTCTTTGACTTCTTCCAGGTATTTAGTACTAAGGTTTTCAAATTTTCACTGTTATAAAAATGGAAAGCTAAACGTAACCCGTGTTTTTGTACGGATATTGGCGCGTTTAAAAGACTTTCAGTAAATTTAATCGCCAGAGGTAAAGGAAGATTTGCTAAATACATATTGAACATCGGAACACAATAATGTACATAGTCACCTTGGATATATTCAAGCACATTTTTCAAAGGTACGGGAGGTCGAGAATAACCCATAAATCTACATATAGCTTCTTGTATGTAAAGTAATTTTCCATCAATGGCACTGTGCTCTATTTTAGGTTTGGATGGATGGTATTTGTCCATTAAACTTACTTTAAAGCTTTCGTCGCCTAACTGAAATATACCAAATATGGCAGCATTAATATGTTTGTGGCTATAATAATCTGCCGAAGATTTTTCAATCTGGCGATTCAGATAATTAAGGAATTCTTGTGCGACATCATAATGAAAATATACTTTTAGTTTTCTTAACGTGCTTTTTAATATGCTAGGAGAATCAATAATATTTATTTCAGAATTATTCAGTACCTCAAGTACTAAAGTTGCATCTTTTTTCAGAAAGCAAAATATGTCTCTAGCCATTATGATCTTTTTTTTCTCATGTTGTGGTGAGTCAATATCTAAAAATCTTTTAACAATTTCAGGAGCCTCTTCATCGTTTTTTCCAAAACAAGGTAAAAGATTTAAAATATTGTTTACATAACTTCTAACTTTTTTTCTCAGTTTTTTGTTATGTGGGTCTTGCTCAAATGGTTTAAGTTTATCAACAAATAACTTTATTAGATATTGTAATACCATATCTGCCTTTTCTTTACCAAGTCTGTTCAATAAAGTCCTAAAGTATGGATAATTCACATCCAGATCAATAAACTGTATCAATGCTTCGGGCAATTGAATATTATGTAGAATATGGCAAATAACTGCCACAGCTAAGTAAACCTTGTCTGCATATCTTCCTACACAGTAAATATCCAAACTATAAAACAATTTATTAAGGGCTTCCCAGCTCTCAATATTCAGTTCAAACACATTATGGACACTCAGTACTTTATCAATGAAAATCTTTTTATTGTCTTCATTTTCATTTACATGTCTATCATAATAATAGTCCAGTACTTTTTTTAAATCCTTCTGGTCTCTTGCTGCTTCAACAAGTATGTTAATGAAACATGTTCTTTTATTACTGTCAGGTGTGATCATTACATATTTTTTTATTTCCGTGAGAGCTTTATCTATATTTACGAATTTGTACCACATGTAATCATTTCCATTACCAAGAATCTCATTTTGCTCGTCAATATTACGCAAGGCCCATAGCTCTCTCTCATCAACTGACATCATATTGTAATACTCTGCACTGTAAAAATCATAACTTGTTTCGAAAGCTTCTTCTGGATATTTTAAAATAAATAATTGTTTCATAAATTCAAATTTTTCATTTCCCGGAATCAAGTTTAAAATGTAATCATATGCTGCATAAAACTTTATTTGCCAAAATTCTTTGACGCTCTTTGGAATAATGGTCGTTAAATATTTTTTGGCTTCACATGTTGAAGTGTATTTCGCCAAAATACTCTTATTTATTATGTTTACATATAATAGCGGGTTTTCTGTGATTCGAATCTTATGTTTCAGCATTATATCTCTTGAAATTCTGATTCCAAGCCGTTTTAAACCATTAGGCCTTTCAGCATCCACAATTTCATATTTTTCCAGTAAGTCTAGATACTTTTCATTACTTACTGCATACAAGTATCTCAAATTATGAATGATATTAGTTCTATTCCAATCCTTATACATTTCAATATATGTTGTAGCTAATTCAAAAGAATTTCCAAGAAAGAAATGTAGGTTTTTCTGAATATCAATGTACTGATGTAACTTAAAACCGTTATCATTTCTTAAAACATTCAATTTGAACTCTTCAGACAAGCAAATTAAAAATTTGAATGCTATATTCGGGAATCGATGTTTTTTGCAGTATGTATAAAAATCGGCAGCACGGTCAATGTTTTGTATATGAATCGATATGGTTGTAAGCATTTTTTTCTGCATCTTTATAGACATGTGGGGAAAAACATTTGAATGAAGATATTCTGCGTTAATAATGTGTCTGTAATCATCATGGTAAAGCCAAGAACTCTTCAGAGCCCTTGAAATGTATAGACTGTCTCCTGATTTCAGAATCTCAACAATATAATCTATATCTTTATATTGAGATGCAATATCTATTTTGTACAGTTTATCTATATCACTTACTTCCTCATTACTTTCAATTTCTTTTAAACTTTTCTTGTCAGCAATAAATTCAGCCACTTTATTGTTGAGTTCTCGATGCCTCTCACCCAAGTTTTTCCCCGTTAACACAACCATGGTGTTAGCGTTACCTGTAATAGATTAAAAATAAGTTGTTATTATTTGAACATGACAAAAATGAATAAAATAAAATCTTGACATTATCTTGAATAATTGATTTCGTAATCTAATTTTGTGTATTAAAGTATTACTAGTTAATTATCACTTGCCTCGGTGAAGGATAACATTGTGAGGAAACCTGCATACCCGAGAGTTCACCATAACATTCTCCAAGGTGTGTGAAGTCTGCCAATCTGCACTTGGCCAGAGTGGTGGACTATGGCCTATTACCCTCATCTCATGAGAGGAGACTCGAGCCCAGAAGTGGGACAATTATGGGTTATAATGATGATGATGAAAGTATTTATATTGTTTTCAAGTCTAAAGCAGTAGTAATCATTGTCACTTTTAATCATCTCAGATTTTAATTAGACACAAGACCGATTATGAGGGTTTTGCTTATAGGCAGTAATACAGTACTTTAGTCCTATTGTCCTTATCTAATTTGTAGAACAATCCTTGTATTACTTTTTGTAAAAAATGAAAATTTACAGATTTAGATTACATTTATGTGGAACAGTTACATTTTGTATTGGGTATAAAAATAGAACTGGATACTTAAAAACAATGAGAAGAATACAACAGGATAGATCTTCCTTACTTAACCTGTTCCTTTCAAATTCAAGAAATATTTTCCTGTGAATCTGTCTATAACTTGTGATATGCTGCCCAAGGAAGACGAGGTTGGAAAAGTTTTAAAAACTATATAACAACTAAGGATACTATATTTGATTTTATCCTTTAATGTAACTTTGCCCAGTCAATATTCTTAATTATCCACATGGAAACAATACAGGTGTGAAATGTATTACAATATGACTTTTCATAATCAATTTTCTTTATCTAAATTCTTTATCGAAGTTGATAAAATTATCAGGTGGTCAGACTGAAAACTGCATTCTATGGGACTTTACTGGATTTTAAAAGGTTTAATGTATATATTATGTGTCTACGACGCCTATCTTAATATTAATTCCAGCGGCAATGCCTGAATCTTAAATAATGTAGGAATTAGTGAGCTAAACTGGTTGCTACATCTGCGTGTAATTTTTAACATTATAATTAATTTGTTAAGGTGTTAATGTGGCAGACATTTTAGCAATAATTTTGTAACATGACTAATAGCATTACAACAAGTGTCATTAACAGCATGTGGATACTACCAAGAAATTATAATTATATATAAATAGAGTATATATTCTTTTAAACATGACTCATGATTATGAAACAATCACTCAATGTTTCTCTAACAAATTTACTTCTCAATTAATATCTAATACTGTTGCTTTTTATCTGGATTACATACCGGGAGTCTATGAGTGGATGGGCGTGGCAAGGCTCACTAACCCATCATCCGATAGATACTTCACTAAGATAACAGACATTATTGAAGTGTTTAGTGGAGGGCGTTAACCAATGACAGTAAAAATAGAATAAAAACTTACTTGTATTTGTTGATAACTAATTATGGCTCTAGCTAATAAAAACTATATTAGTATAGAATAACTCAAACGTTACATACCTCATTAATTAATGTCCAAATGTTTATTTAACGAATGCCGGTTTACACTGAGTATTTATCTTGTAGGTACGAAGATAAGTACTTTATGAAAGCCGTATAAGTTGCAGGTGCTCGTAATAATCAAATCGAACTAACAATATTTCAGATAATTATGTGTAAAAATAGGATTAGTCGGTATTTAATATGATTAAAAATATATAAATAGGCGGATTTCGATTAAACTGTTTCAGTTTAAGGCTGTCAAATATATCGCCAGTGGGCAGTGACATTGAATTTTTGACATATTGTCATAAGTGATAGTTATGGATAACTGTCAATTTGTTGACGTAATGTCAAATAAGTTAAAATTTTAGTCCAGTATTACGTGAAAATAAGAACTATGTAATATCCTTAGAAATGTGAAAACATAAACACGAAAACATTAAAGAAATTATATTTTCAGTATTACTAGCGACATCTATTAAACAATTTTTAAACTAAATGTAAA
>DWPA01003031.1:0-14750 GCA_018251375.1 Calpodes ethlius
CTTGTACACGTATTAAATCAATTCAAGCAAGAAACGTTTAAAAATCTGAAGCCCACAGATTGATGTTTTGAAAAAATATCATGCATAATATTCGTGATTTCCCAAGGGACCGTAATATTTCCCGGGATAAAAAGTCTCAAATACGACCCGATGGTATAATTAATAACTTTATCAGCTTTCACCGAGATTTAATAACGGCTTTTCGTGTTGTACACAATTATACACACAGTAATTCCCAACAGATTTTTTTTATTCTAACTCGTTATTAATGTGCCACCTAACCGAATTTATTAAAAAATATTCAATGGACAGAAAAATAGCCCTTTGATATTTATTACAGTATAAATTTATAAAAAAAGATGAAAACCATAAGATGAGTTTAACTCCATCTGTGAGTACTAGAAAGTATATTTAAGACAGCTAACTGTGTCTCAATCATCCTATTTTATATAATAAGTCCGGAGTGTTATATCTTGAAAGCCATCTCATTAATCAATCTAGATGCACAAGGTATTAGATACCGAGTGCTAGGACTCCTCCCGAGAGTGTCGTATAATTTTCTGGAATTATTCGACATTGATTAAAACTACTGGATGAAGAATTTTATACCGATAAAAAAACAGTGCAGACTACGGACATATTTTTTTTTGTTTTACTTTAAAATTTATTATATTATTTATTTGATAACCTACACTGGGAAGCCTGGGAAGCGACTGAATCCTCAATCTGCGGTAAGTTTCTGAAACTAACTTGTAAACTTAATCAAATAGTTGACACCTGAAGGTTTTAAGGTAGTTTAAATGTTAACACTTCATATACGGAAAAAAATTAAAAATAACTCACAAGTCAGATGTATTTTTTATGTAGTTATATTATTACGAAGTATGAGGTAATTAAAAATAATATCATTTTATTTTCAGGTTGGGTTCTTTATCTGTTTGTCTGTTTGTTTGTACTCGATAGATTCAAAAACCATACATCCAATCGCCATGAAAATCTCGGAAATTATTAGGTATATCCCCGGTAAGGATTATGAAATTTCTTTTTTAAATCAGAGTTGAGGTTCTGTGTGCTCCTGGACAAATATCCCAGAAATATAAAAATAATATTTAATTTTAAAAACAAAGCGTTACCTAGCAACCAATGATAGAAAGAAATCAACAACTATGTCGCGGGAACAACGCGGATAACATTTAGCTATTTAAATAAAACATATCATAGTATTATAGAGTCTGATGTAGTATAATAAGGGGATTTTCACCAACGCATTTGCGACGCCTTTGGTACACGGATGTTATAGATTGGCAGTACCATCAGATGGGCCATTCTTCGATTTTCATTTTATGGCTCGCAACATAGTGAAGATGCCTAATATGTTATTTAAGTCCATGGGCGACAATTATTAACTTACTATTAGGTGTCTCGTTGGCTTGTTATTGGTGATTTTCATTTTTTTTTTGTATTATTCTGTCCTACGATTTGTATAATACAACTGAATAATTATAGACCAAGAGCCGTAACTGACTGTAACATGATTTATTTAATAAGCCTACGAAGGAGCTCAAAATGAAACGAAATATTAGGGCATAATTTACATTATCGTTGAAGAGAACATGCAAAATATGTGGACTATGTCCGAACCAGAAACATTGTTTGAATATTAAATGGATATAAATAAGGATCGTTTTATGAAATGTTTAGGAATTATGTTATAATGAAGTTTGCTTTTCTGCGTCTAATTTTAAAATTTGGAAGTGCTGGCATGAACTAAGATGACATTATTAAAAATATTAAGTTTTAGTAACCTTGCCTACAGATCGAACAATCCCAGGTGCGATTAACGTGACGAATTAATTTTTGTTCTTTGTGCCAGCCGTCAAATTACTCCCCGTGTTCTAATTAGAGGCTTGTGAGCCAGTGCTTTATTTCATTTCTCTTTTTTGACCAGCAATACATTGGTGATTTTTTTGGTATTACTGGTGTTTATGAGCGACAGTAAACTTTTACCAATAGGTGATCCACCTCCTCGTTTGGAGGCAACTTAAAAACGAGGCAATTAAAGGTAGATCACTGTCCTAAAGAAACAGTCTTATCATCCACAGTTTGCTTACTAACAAATAATATATTATTTTCACAAACTAATATTCTAATCAACATCTAATAGTAACATGACTTACTGACTACAATCACTAAATATAATTACTAACTACAGCCCTCTACCGTCTTATTCGGAGTTTCTCACGGGTTTTAATGAGTGGTAGGTGATGGTGGCAATGCAAAGTCGTTTGCTATTCTTTATCACATAACAAAAGGTAGACAGACGTACTCAGTATATTTTCGTACCTGCTCATTTACTCTACTAGAATCAACCGTTATGTATTTTTATCTTTTTCTTTTGAAAACACAGAGAACTAGAAATAAGAAAATATTTCGTTTCCTTTTTAACAGAAACGTGGGGAAGACATTTTGTTTTAATCATGTCAATGCCCATTTATATTATCACACTGCTACTTAACAAAATTAAACAGAGTTCTCGAAATTAAATAAATCTCTTTATTCTAAGCAACTTATTACAAATCATTACATTGTAATCCTGAACTGGTAAAATATATATCGGTAAATAAATCGAATCCGAATTAACTGTAAAACAAATATAACCGAATTGAGAACTTTATTTTATGAGTCGCAATGAAAATGTGTGATTATTTCACACAAATCTACTACTAACTTTTACGAGCAAGCTTCCGACTTCGTTAAGATTTTAAGTAGGTACGTTAAGTATGTGAAGTATACTCACTAATAACTCCCGCTCTACGTTTGAAATTCGACCGTAATACGTATAACCAAAGCGTTACTTCACATTAACACTATGTAATATTATATTTTCATTAATAAATGTATTCGTATTTCTAATAAATATTATTGTCAATGATGAAAAGCTTTCTGAACTTCTCCTGTTGCCGATGCCCATGAGGGCCACTTATCATCAAGTGGATCTTCAGGTTGTTTCAAGGCTAATTATATAAAAAAAAAGCCTTTAGCTTGTAACGGAGGGTAGGCGACATCTCCCTCTAGCAAAATTAGAATTTTAAAGCTTTATATTTCACAAAGACATTCCAAAACGGATCAGAGTACTGTCTTTGTGAATCGATAATATTTACGGTCAACCTTTTCAAGGGTACCCCAAACTCTAGGGTTGTCAAGTAAAAAGTATACTTTGCGTATAGGAGAGGTGCCCTGAAAGATTTAATTCTATAACTTGGCCGACTCCATAAATATAAAAAAAACTACAAATTACAGCTTTCTAGTGCTAAAAACCTTTGCGCTGCTGTAGAAGGACATACTAAAACTATAAGAATTCCGTTTCGACTACAGAATGATATAAAGGGATACAAAGGTCTCGACATATATAATCATTTAGATATATATTATGTTACATATAATTCAATATATCATACAAATCAATAACGCATTCGATACATTCCCAACATTTACCGAAGCAATACGAGCGTGCGTCATATGCTAAAACCACTCGCATTAACCAGTGATAGCGCCAGTGTTAAACAAACACCTATCGACCACATTCATCTATCGCCCGATTAACAATATTTTATTACTCCACATCATTAGGCTTTGTTGTAAACACAAAATAGATGGTATAAGCGGCCTATTACGCTAAACAACTTTATAATGCCATTAAATAATATGAAAAAATGTGATATTTACGAGTGTAAAATTTCTGTATTTTGATTTTAGCTCCAAATATAATGACCATAAAATATATAGAATAAGATCTCTTAAAAAATATTTACTAAACATAAAATTGTTAATAAATGATCTTCAAAACTCGAGACGTTTCGTTAGGTTAGATTTTTAATGATCATTAATTTATATGAAAAGTTAAACCTAGGCTTTTTAGTTTCTTAAACAACGAAATGGATTTTACAGCTTATGGAATTTATTTCGGAATATTTACGTAACCGTTTACTCCCGAAACTATTTGACCTTGACCTAGTTGATTAGAACTCGTTAAAGATTCAAAAAATGTATTACCGAATCATTTTACATAAAGAATCTAAATTTTTGATCTCTTAATTTTACGTGTAATTTAATCATGAATACATTTTTAATCAATTTACAAAAAGTTATACGAAAACTACATACAAACTAAGTAATAATCAGTGTTGAAATACATATTTTTATGGAACACCTTTAACATTTTTTCATTTACAAATTTCGTACAGGTTATATCTCAAAATAAATAACCTTGCACATCAAATATTGTGGATGCTTAGTAAACATTTTTTAATCTGTGACTATAGGTATGTGAGATATATCTATTTGCTAGGTTAATGGAATGGAAATTGCCTATCAGAGGTAATGTATATTGTGTTTTATTTGATACTGAAATATATTCATTTTAGGTGACTTCGATAAATGCAATATTATTAGACAGCCAATCACTCTGTCATTAATTTGTAATGGATAATAATTATACTTTATTACATATAAATATAAAGGTGAACGATTGAACATTAAATAATATGTAAAATAAAAAATTAACACATACATAAGTACTAACTAGGATTGTGTAAAATTTCATGTTTTTTTTTATGGATAGTAACTTCTAGCCCGAGTTGCATATACAGCTTGACGCGCACAGAATCATGGAAAATAAATCCGTTTTTATAGGACAAAAGGTACAATAAAGTGTGACGGTTCTTTCAATTATTTTATGTACTTAATCTATGTACTTTTTATGGCATTAATTATAAATGAGGTTACGATTAACTAGATGCTTAGAGGCTACCATCTAATCAGCAACATTAATGGCGACAACGATCAGTTGTCGGCCAAGAAATAGAGAAGGAATAAAAAAGTACTAGCTCTCAACCTCCGAATCGGATCACAAAAAGTCGTTTGGCAGCTGCTCCAAGCAAGAAGGTGGTAGCTAGCCAAGCAGGTTTCACGGTAAGATAATAATACTAGTTAAACGTAAAATTTATATAATGTCTTAGCAATTGTTTTAAGACCATGTTCTAGCGTTCGTTCAAGTGAGTTTAAGTTATAGAGCTTAAATTGGGAGTGAATAATTTGCAATTATTAAAATTATGTCTCGTGTAATATTATTCATCGTTACATATTATTTTAATTTTCTTGAATATATAGAATATTATAATATCATATTCATGAAGTTTATTTCAGCCTTAATGTGGCTAAAATGGTTTAAATAGCACTCATATTTATGTCGAAATTTTCAGTACAATTAAAATTGAAGTTGAATATTTCCCGTGATAATATTTAATTTAAGCACCCGGTAATGTCATCACAGTTAAGTGTTTGACAAACAGTGGTATTTATCAAAAGTACTTCAAAACTCGTGAATTAAAATAGCTTGTTATATGCTGAATTTTGTTCGTATGCATTACTAGGAACCCACTCTGCAGTCAAAAATCACCAGAAATTCTATTTAGCAAAGAGTACTTTCACATTGTTATTTTTAATGATAATTTTCAGCACCTAACGTATTTGTAATACATAATACATACGGTGTTTAAAATTTACTTTCGCCTATTTGTGTGTGTTTCCGTGTCAACTTTATCTATACCAAATGCCAGACTCCTATATGCGTGCTACGAGTACCCGTATTATATTATATTAGAAATATCAATATGATAATTTGTGATTTCTAACTGAATTACACAATATTTCTGTTTCTACGCACGGAAATTTTTCAATCTGACAAAATCCTATTTTCTGCATTATCGTTGTCAAAAGCTTTTATTTCACTTCTAATATTTATGTTGTTAAAACCTTACAAGGTAATTAAAATGACTACTTTATAAACGTTTAAGGTTTTACATATTACTTTAGCTCCGAAAATAATGCATGTTTACGATAAGATTCACCTGTTTCACTACTAAGAATTGGTTCCAGACGAGAGAAACTCAGTAAAAGATTTGTTTTTATTTTCATATTCATTACTTTATGTTATACATTAAAATAAAAAAAATTTGAACAAGGTATTTTTCAATCTATTTCATGTAAAGACACTAAAATAAATTTCTCATGCAAAATTCCATCGATATTGGAGTTTTATTACGCATGATTCTGTCAGATCTAAAGATACATAATAAACCATGTCTTTGTACTGTTTTTATGGACAGACAGAAAGAACACGTTTCTTTGAGGTCTTTTTGTAGTCCATAACGGAAGAAAACCCGTTTTATTGAAGATCGTATACCAATGTACATAAATTTTAGTTTTAACTTCCTTTCATTTTCGTAGGTTTTATTTCAAGACGCTTTTAGACGAAACCATCGGAGCATGTACCTAAAAATAATAATAAAAAACTATTTTATACGAAATATTCATTTCAAATACCGGTATTCAACTTTAGTGAGCATGAAAATATCTTTGAATACCAAAATTCACGCCGCGTAAGATACGTGATCGATACAGAGACGATATACCAAACTCTCCGATATATTTGTTTGTGAAACAAAGTCAAACGCGTGATATATTCCTAAGTAGCATAAATTATTGATACAATACACGATATTTTAGCACCAAACGATGTTTGCTTACCCAAATGATTAGAGCACCAATAGTTTAAGTGCTCATATTCACAATCATTCGAATTTCAACGTATCTAATATTTAGTTAGATAGGTAAATAATACAAATCCGCATTTAATACATCGACTTTTATAGAATATTGTATTTTTAAATGAATACGGCTATATTTCTATGAGTGTGTGTAACCTTATTACGTAGCACGTATTTCATTTCTTCGTTTAATTTGGGGATTCCCAAAGTCCATTCCCAAGGGTTCGAATATTGGTTTAACAGGGTCGACATAAACGAAAACTTATTTTGCTGCTCAACAAGATTTAAAAATCGACCCCTATTAAAACATAAGTTCTCATTATAATTTTCAGGAAACTATAAGTTGTGTTATATTTACGAAATAATTATAAGACTGACTAATATTTTAATAGGAAGTATTATTTTTGTAGTTTAAAATCTGAACAAGTGGACAAGAGTGCATAATAGTTAATAAAATGGATTATTGTATTAAATTTTAGTATTTTATTAAATATTCTATCCCTGCTTGTACAACCTACTGAATTGCTGATGATATAGTGACCTTCATTAGAAGGGTCCTGTCGCAATTTCCGTATCCATTCGTATTTATCATGCATGGAGATGCCGCCTCTACCGCCACCCTTATGAATCAGGCCTACAATAGGCGCCCCCTATCATATTAACGATAAATGTTTATATTAACTGGATGATATCAATAAAGTTAGATGCTTATCGAGCATTTCCATTATACCTATCCAGGTACACAATACACATTGAATGAAACCTCGACTGCAATGAAGATCCCGTATCATAATTATTGACTATAAACGATATTAATAAAGTTGGATCCTTATCGGTACTATCAGAGTAACAATGTAATGCAATCTCATATATATTTTTATAGTGATGAACTTTATATGAAATTATATACGTGTCGCTACTATAAATTTTCAATGAATAACATCTGTACAGCAATGGTCAGTGGTTTGAACGTTAGCAAGACTCGGTGACTCGCGTTCGAATAATTAATTCTTCAAGTCATGCGACTCATGCAAATATCAAACATACTAATAATCCTAATCCATAATATCCACAATAGCGCATAAAAATTATATTATCAATATTTTTATGAACTCCCGTGTTCACAAACGATACTATGAGGATTCATAGTGAATAGAAAGAAAGGATTAATTGCTTGCAGTCTACATAGTTTCTTAATATTTTTCTTTCTATTTCACTGTGAGGTCTCTTAGTATTGTTTATGAATACGGGGTAAGACGTTAATTACATTATTGTTGTTATTACATTCTGTTCAAGCCTATCTGGCTAGATATCTCAATCTTGTTTGAGTCAGGTTCCAAATGATTCATATTTGGGGTTGTGGTTAGAGAGCCAATTCTTTGTCATCTAATCTTTCTCGGCCAATAAATAGAGATACTTGGTGTTGCCGGTGTCCATCGAGGAGGGTAACGATTTACCATCTGGTAGCACCTTTGTTACTTTCTGTTGTTCAAAATAGTTGAAGTCTGTCAATCTGAACTAGACCGTCCGGTAGACCGGTCCAATGGGGTATGGAGTCAGCGTTCTACAAATGAAATCCCATTTTGAGAGGAAATGTTTTGAGGAAATATTTTGAGGGGAACTTAAGGCTTGTTATATAAATGGTACTTACCTATTTCATAAATGAAAAGCATTCAAATAAAACCATTAATATACGTCACTACAAAGTAGACACAATGACATCATTATTTTCCTCTAAATACCCGCGGCTTTAACGTCAA
Organism: Calpodes ethlius; assembly: GCA_018251375.1. NCBI lineage: Eukaryota > Metazoa > Arthropoda > Insecta > Lepidoptera > Hesperiidae > Calpodes > Calpodes ethlius. The sequence goes on from DWPA01003031.1 coordinate 8,369, forward strand.
TTAGCTTCGAAATTCTTGCCACAAAATTTCGATACGTCGTCAATTTTTTCCTGTTAAAACATCTATCGTCATATATATCCAATTTACTTTATTACATGTTTTTACTTCATTATAAACTTTTCCTAAAAAAAACATTACAACATAATAATTTCGAAAATTATTCCTAAGGCATTCAATCTTCAGCCTGCAGCATTTTTGACAGATATATCCTACGAAATGCACTACGGGATAGAAGAGAGAAAAATATCATCCCCGCCTTACGTATAGTGGAGATACTGTGATAAATAATTATGCATGCCAGATTACAGCTTCTTTGTATTTAAGGTCTCCTTGGTAACAAGACGGATGGATAAACAGATAGACGGACACGACTAAACGACACCATTTCCGTTTTGACAACGGAACCCTAAAAAAGCTCAAAACTGTAACATGTCATTAGCATTATACGAGGCTGGCTTAATTTTTTCAGAAAAATATAATCAAATTACGGTGCATTTTAACTAGCTACCGCTTGAAGCACCGTTCTAACGTTAGTTTGCTTTCCTGTGAAAAGAACCAATTCAAATGTGTTCATATCATTGATGCTGTATACACGTCTGTGGAAGCTCTTCACAACTTGATATCTGTGGTATTACCGTTTTAAATACAAATGGTTGTCGTTCTATAATCGTGTTTGAAAAAGAATTCGTGTCGGTTACGGTAACTTGCACGATATAGCCAGTTCAGGGATAGTAAAGAAATGTTAGTACACATTCTGATCTTGATAAATACGTTTAGGATTTTTATATGACGGTGGCGCATGAAAACACTTACTTTCAGTAGTGATTATGACTACTTTCACAGCTCCGTTCAAATCTGTTTCAAATTGATTTATAAAAATGTATGTGAATAAAGTCTATGGAAAAAAGTAACACATTATTATCTCAATAAAAACTTTTGTACCACTTTTTAAGATACATTTTTACTTTTTTGCATTTTCGTAGGAATATGTAAATTGGTAGTTAACACGCTGAAAATTTTATTGTACGTGCAATATTTGTTACAAGTTAAGTTATACAAATAAAATAAAATATTCATCAGTTTCAATGGGACATAACCCTTCGTTAAAGTGAATGACGGCTGAATATCAATCGAAAGCGGGTTTCCATTAATTAAAAAAATATGCTATAAACCAGAAGAAATGAACAGTATAGTATTACAGAAGCGCTAACACTTTCGATAGGTAGGTACTTTATTTGATCGTATAAGCTCTTACTCATAGTTTTCAAAATCGAAATATACCGTATGTTTACGACCAACTATTTCTGTCGTCTAATAATTGTTTTATAGCAATTATGTTCCAGCCTGAAGGATGCTTGGTTATCGATTACACGTATACAAGAGGGGACCATTTATTCTCAGGGGTAGCATCATATTTGGACCTACTTCGAGTGGAACAAATTTCTTACTGACTAACATACAATAATAATCCTAACGTCTATAACCCTCATTCTAACTAATTATTTAGTTTGTTATTACTAACCAATATTCTTTTTGCCCAAACATGGGGACGTGAGATCGAATCTTGCACGCACCTCTAATAAAAAAAAGCTCTGTGCGTATTGCAATTTAATTATCATTTGCTTCGGTGAAGGAAAACATCGTGAGGACACTTGCACATCTGAGAGATCTCCATAATTTTCTCAAACGCACTTAGCCAGGGTGGTTGACTATAGCCTGTAACGCTCACATTGTGTGAGGGAATCCTGAGCCCAGCAGCGGTACAATTATGGTTTGTGATGACTAATTAATTAAAGTCCTTCTACTGTCCTATTTGAGGTTTGTCAAATGTTCAGTGGTAGCAGGGGAAGATGGCTATGCAAACTCGTTTGCAATCCTCTTCACATAAAAAAAATCAAATAACAATTTGTGTTCGTGTAAAATATTTCCGACGAAATATTCAATAGATAGTTTCCAATTGATTGGTATCGGATGGGTTCAGACCCATCTGTGGTTTGATGACTTCCGTACGTGACTACTATTTTGAAGTTTGGAGAGGGGGAATATTATGTCCCGTAATGCATTTTTACATATCTATACAATAATAAAACAATATATTACATGGGTTAGCAAACTAACTTGTAGTGCTACCTTCCTGTCGCCCATGGACATGTCACAAATTACGAATTGAACTTTTTTGAATAGAATTAGGCGTTTATTATAATATCCATTTGTTGTTATTGGTTAGTAAAATGACTGTGGACTTAAGACTTAGCATAGGTTAATCATATTACTAAATATAATATATATATATATAATTATATGTATGTATATATATATTATCATTAGTCATTTGTTCCGATCATATCACAGATACACAGCTGCCCATGAAGACAAATGATCATCTGTAAAACATTTATTTTAAAATTTACAATTACTCAAAGGTCAGATCACACATCAGAAATAGGTAAAGATATATCTCTTCGAGTGAATAGCCTCCAATCCACCTACACCAAGTGGCTTAAAACCTGCGGCTATACCACCAAGTGGCTTGATTGCTAGTTTTTTTAAGCTTTTCTTATAATTATTATTGCATATTAACCTTATTATTCTACCTATAAGTCTCGTCTTATATATATGTAAAACAGAAAAGTGATTTAAATATCAAAGCATACTCTACACCCCTTATTGAATACCTTAACTTTTAACAGTCATTCATTTAAAACCAGATAGGTACCTAATAAAAAAGAATTATTTTAAATTCCACTTCTAAGAATATGAGATGAGATTTGTAATCAAGACTGCACAACATAGACTAAGGCTTATGCCACGAAATATTCCACAAATTGCAGAACCTTGAGTTCATAATTATCAAAAACATATTACGTTATATGTGGACACGAATAAAACTATCGGTTATTATTCATATAAAAAAAGAATATCCATAAATACGTACTTTTATATCTAATACTTAAGTAAATTAAAAAATATTCCTTGAATTTTGCGTCGGTTCGCGGCAACGCATAGATTAAGATCAAATACCTATGTGATAATTGTATGGTATTCAAAGAGTATGACAATACGTCGGCCATACTTCAGTGTATCTCATAGCCTAGACCATTACTGTACATTATGTAAATCTATTTCCACAACTGTATACCATCATTAAAGCAAAATCATACCTCTAAAACACTTACCCCAGTAAACACAAACAGTTCTATGAGGTCTCAGAGTGAAATAGGAATATAGGATTTATTGTTCGTATTGCCATCTTTGTCTTTCTCATTGTAAAATAAACTAGAGTAAAGAAGACAGAAATACAAACAATTAATCCTTTCTTTCTATTAACTGGGAGACCTCATTATATTTGTTTGTGAATACAGAGGTATTACAGCTTTACTCTACTCCGTAATGGTAATTTGAGTTGTCTAATGATTTAACAAAAGAAGATTTAGTAAACAACAGATAGAAGTCTTCGAATAGATCATCAATTGACGGTAGCTTTCAATAATCTGTCTATACATAATCGACGACCCTTGTAGGGTAGATTAGGTTAGTATACTTATAGGTTACTATACCGAAACGCTACTCAAAGGGTTCGATTCTCAGTGCGGCATACATTTTAATGATAAGTTTAATTTTCTATTCTCGGTATGTGTGTGTTTCTCTATTTAAATGTTTTCGATGGCATCCACGACGTAGAAAATTCTAGTGTAGGGCTTAGAGGGTATAGTAAAATTTGTTATTAAGTTAAGTTAACACTATATTGAAACATTTTGAATGTTGTTAGGCAACTGACTTCACGATAATGGATAGAATATTGAGAAAGGCAGTTAGTAACCTCTCTAATAATCTACTCTGGATCAGCGTCGTGGAATATGCTTCCATCCTCTCCTCCCCCGTCCTTGAAGTAAGCCGCTAAGAGACTGAAGCCAATAATCCAAGACTCAATCAATACGAACCAACATTTTACTCCAAGTTTCTCGTGATTACACAACAAAAGTACAAAAAACAACAAAAGTAGCGTTTATCCGCCCGCATTAATATAATTCCTATGATGAATATATTTATATCTAGAAGAGAAGATTATTGAGAAAGCTATCAATTAATTTCTAGTTCAAATTCTATGAAATGAATGGTAATTTCACTTCAATATGTACTTGAATCATTATAGGCAAATACTTCAATGCACTAATTATTTATAATTATTAATTAGGTTATGTATATTAGTAAGAAAAGTATGTAAAATGAAGTAAACGATAACTACACGACGTTGAATGTAAACCTATGGAAAAGTTGGTATGACAAGTAATGATAAAACTTCAATCAAATAATACATACTTATTGTAACACAAATTAAAATTATGTTTTACGATTAAACATAACAACGGGCCTGAATAATATATTATAAAAATGCAACTACTAATAAAATTGTTTTCAGCTTATAAATTCCCAACTTAGAACGTCTGTTGGTATAAATAATAAGTTATTAATACGACTTAATTCTAAATAAACTACTATTGTAATCACCGCGCATCATTCCATAAAATTTCTGCTTAGTTCTACTTTTCTTCTAAATAACGTGAACAGTGATTGTGTAACTTTAGTCAACGTTTAATTTACTTAGGGACTACCAGCATTAAAAGAAATGAGTTCATGACGAGCTTTTCTCGTTCTTTCTAATGTATTTTTCTTCCTTATATATCCTAGAAGATTTCAAATGAGTTCTATTTAAAGTTTTCATATATATGTTAATACAGAAAATACATCTTCGAAATTTAAACCCAATATTTTACTTTTAATATCTATTCAGAGAAATTATGTCTAGTTATATCTACTGATTAACGCGTTTACATATCTATAAAGTTAAAAAATAATATAATAAAATTACACAGACAGGAAAAACATTTCATGCGTCAATTTTTATATTCGAAACATGTTCCATACGAACTGTCGGTTAGTTTATGACGAAATATCGAGTCGTAAAATAGTTAATTTATATGTAAATCAATCAATGTTTATGATCAATAACTTACCTGGTGTCCATCGTAGGGATGTCCGAATATGGAGTAGAAACTAAATTAGTAGATAGTGTCTTCTTTGTCTTTTATTCAGCAAGGTCTTGTTTCACTGTGCTAACACATACAGCATACAACGGACGCCGCTCGGCTGCCTTACAGCATATTTGCAAAACGATTAGCACGATTGTCGTCGTTCCCCAAGTGGACATTGCGCACTTACAGATTTTTTAACCTTGCCGTTTTGTACAAAAATTACTTCAGCAAACTTCAGTATTGGTTTTCATCACTTCACTACTTTAGACTACGTTGCGAAAAAAAAACAAATTGTGCTGTTTAAATTGTAATGTATACTCAACTCAATCAATGTCACCAAAAAATATTTGAATTAGGCTTTCTCTCAGCAAACATTTTGTCACTCATACACGCATAACACGATAATAAAGTAAACTTAACTCGTTTGTTTATCTCAAGCCGATGACCTTAAGAAATATTCATTTATCAACACTTGTAACAATGTTGTTATAATTATCAGATTTGACGAATATTTTATAAGTTGTATGTTGCGTGCGTTTCCGGCGGTAGCGCAACTGAAAGTTTCTTCTGAAAGGCGTGAGGAGCGTAATGCCGCGGCGCTCGGTCGCGAACGAATGCGCTCGACGCCGGTCGGCTTGGACTTCCACCCTCGATGAGTCCATGAAAAGGTTAATATGACAAATATATCCGACCTTAACATTTTGGTTTAATAATGACCGGAAATAAAACACGGATATCCTAAAGATGTTAACATTATTAATGTTAGCGATGAGAGAAGTATAGAAAAATATAGAGAGGATTCGTTTAATTTGTAATAATTAGTGATATTAGAAGTTTTAAATTTGAGAATAATATTTATTATGAGTAATTAAATAATTTATTTTGTCTTCAAATGTCGTATCTTAATTTGGTACGTGTACTATTAGAACGTAGTATCTATGGGCAAAATTTACAAATAAAACACAAATTGCTCCTATAAAAAATACAACACCGATACATTTTTACTTTATTACTTTTATTTTATTGCGAAACTGCGACATATAACTATGATTTTTAGTGCAACGTAATTAAAAGTTGCTATATTTATCTTGTTTTAATATTAACAAGATTAACTGACACTAACAATTCTTATTTCTACGGTGCTCTTAATATGAAATAATGACTAACTCATATTTTTATTAATACTTAATTGACGGCCCCGTAGTCCAGTTGGTAGTGACCCTGCTTGCGAAGCGAGGGGTCCTGGGTTCGATTCCGTTCGATTCCAGCCGAGGCAGATATTTATGTGACAGATTAATATTTGTTCTCGGGTCATGGGTGTTAGTGACGTGTTATTTGTGTTGTCCATG
>DWPA01003032.1:0-14749 GCA_018251375.1 Calpodes ethlius
ATTTTGTTTTAGTGGCCTAAGTTACTCCTTATTACATCAGCTACCTGCCAATAAAAGTCCCGTCAAAATCGGTCCAGACATTTCAGAGATTAGCCAAAACAAACAGACTGATCTACAAAAATTGTGTGAAATAGCGGGCAACATTTCATAAATCAATAAATTACTTAGAACTTTTTTTACAGGTCATATAACGTATATAAAACGTCAAAGGTACTACAACAGCGTCAAAGCACACTCAGTAGAGTATTTTTCCGCCAGACCGATGATTCCCTCCGTATCCCCGATCCCTCAGACCTCAGCCCTCCCGTGGAATTAACGAATTTGTCAAGTGTCAACGTGCAAGGGTCTTATTAGTTTTTCCAAGGGGCACGCCCGGTGATAATGTTCACAGTGGCGTGCAAACGGACTCCACATTCGCTGGGCCACTTACATAAATCTTGGCTTGTTTTTGTAGCAGCATCTTTACGTTTTTGGTGACTTCTGTTACTAACTTCATAAAATAAAATCATGTCCATATCAATCTAAAAAAATATGTGTGTATTACAAGTTAATTATCACTTGCTTCGGTGAAGAAAACATCGTGAGGAAATCTGTACACTTGTAAGTTTTCCATGTTTTCGAAGGTGTGTAAAGTCGTCCAATCCGCATTTGGCCAACGCGTTGGACTACGGCCTGTGAGACGTTAATAAACTCAATTTTATATTACTTGAATTTTATGTAATTATATACACATACAAATACACGCCGAATTACCGCCGAGTGAACCTCAATTTACTAGTATATAAATAAAGAAAATAGGTTTTCACTACAAAATATAGTCCAAAATCATAAAGGACGTAAAAATATCGTGCAACATGACACGGAGCCATGTCGTTTGATATACCGATACTGAAGGACGTAACGTATGTAGTAGCCAAGTCGATAAATCTTCCGTCTAAGTGGCATTTACAACATATCTCTCTCGAGTAAGCTGCAAATCGTAAATGTCTCGAGATGCGCACCGACCCGTGTCGCGACCCTCGGAAGGTAAGAATACGGTGATTAGGAAAGAAGCCTGACAAGTATAAGGTATGAATATAATTTTGCAAGTTTTAAAACGATCTCACTTAACCAGAACATATAACTAGGTTTATGGAATGATATTAGATTAACTGTGATTAATTTTCGCGTGTCAATAAAAGAAAATACATTTATAATGATACCTATAATTTGATCTATAGTTCTTTACATTACTTAGTTAATACAAAAAAGGTTGCCTTTTTTCGTTACATAACTACGACTATTAAGCTTCAGGCTACATAACTTCCACTTAATAAAGCTCCTTACTTGCGAATAGTAACTGAAAGAGTATGGTAAAGCTCGCTACTGTACTACAGCTGTCCTTCAATTATATGACCCGTACCCTACGAAAGCGCAACTCAAATAAACAAGGGGTCACAATTGAGCGGGATAAAATCGTCTCTGCACTACTAACATTACTTAGTAACAATTGCAATTTAGTAAGTTAAGTTAGTAACTTAACGTCAGTCAATTTGCATTGCGTCACAGCGTTGCTTATAAAAGTATTGTCTTTGAATAAGTCTACACTTGTATGATGTACAGCAAGCTTCTGTTTGAAATAACTAACATACAATGCAAAGTTAAGCAAGGCCGCAGCTCTCTGAGGTTGGTGTGTGTGCTAATCTCGCGAACGGCTCGGAAACCAGTTTGTTGTATAAACAACTAGGCGATTCGTTTCTGATATTGTAGCGGTGTTTGCTAAGCTCTCAACACAAGATTGCGCACTGTAACTGTTGACATTAAACAGCCATTTTGAACGTCTTCAATATTATCATCTATTCAAATATTGATAATGTTAAGGAGCATTGTTTATGTTTTATTTTAAACAAGCTGCGCCCGCGAGTTGGTCAGCGTGGAGTTTTTACAAAAAGTGTTTTCACTTATTTTCTTTTACTAGCCTAAGTTACTCCTGATTACATCAGCTACCTGCTAATAAAAGTCCTGTCAAAATCAGTCCAGTCATTTCAGAGATTAGCCAGAACAAACAGACAGACAAATAAAAAAAATGTAAAAAAAAAAATGGTGTATTTTATTTATATGTATAGATATTATTCATATTTAATCGAATATTTAAACACTAGAGGAGGCCTATGTGGTGGACTTTTATAAAGGCTGATAGATAGATAGATAGAATCCAATATTTATGGTCTTGAGGAGCACTAAACAATTTTAATGTTTTTAGTTACTTAAACTTCTAATTTATTTCTTGTTTAAGTTGTTTAACCATTAGCAGTAACTTTGACCGCGCTCAACGTTGATAACCATGGTTTAAATCGCATCTGACCAACGCGAATTCACCGCATACATTTCTAAATAGTCCTAGAATCAATATCATCGTTGGCATTCTTCACGCTCAAAATAAATCGAGGATCCAAGTGGACCCTCATCTATAGAGGCAGTTTATAGGTGTGTGGTCCATCTCCCTCCCCCTCCTCCTGAAGAGGGGGTAACGCTCGTAAACCGGCATGTCGGGATTCTCGGGAAATCCGCACTTCACTACCTACCAACGTAAGAATCACGCCGGCGTCTCGAGTGAGGATTTGTTGAAACCTATACATATATGCGAGCCTGGTTATAGTCTGTTTTATATTCCTTTAGCTCACATTCTGTTTTATACATAGATACGATGTAATACCTTATTTTATTAAAGCGTTATTTGACGTGAGATGTCAGGTGAAAATTAATTGTCTTCAAGAAATTTAAATACAAACATTTCAATTGATGATTGTCAGAAGAATCAGGTGATGTTTTTGATTGTTTAAGCAGTAAATGTTTAATCTTGCTTAATTTTTTTTTTATCTAATTGTCGTGATATAGCCCTCGAAACATAGGGCACGTAATACTTAACATATTTTATAGTTCTAAAGAAGTAGTTTCACTCCATTCATGTGTAGTCCAAACACACGCATAGACGGTTAAGCGGATAGGGTTTATAATATTGAGTGATCATTTACATTAGGAGGCCCGATTTTGAATCCTGCGTGCAAGTTATACATAATAGGTATATAATTATATATAACACGCGCATAAATATCAATTGTCACATCACTAAGTATAATTTGAAGTATTATGAAAAACGAGTATGTTCGGCAAATATGCATATTATTCTCTAAGGCATGTGTCTATTATATATACTTGTCCGAATGAATCGTGACCATTTTTAGGGAGACCTGAGCTCAGCATTAAGGGAAACCCATCAGGGGTTTCTATAATCTTGTGTCTCGGCTTGTAGCTGGTTAGCCCTAACTGGGATGAGTTTAGTTCATTAAGTTGTCAACTTGCAAGCAAAGTAGGGTATAAATGAAAACGAAATTTAACTAAAACACTAAAAATATTTTCTCGCCAAACTTTAGCGGATTCATAACAATGTAGAATATCTACCGTTATCAGAATCTATAAAAATTGGAATCTAGCAACCGGTTTCCAAAGTTATACCCGGTTAGACGCGGCGGGTTGTGATTGAACATATCCGGGCGAGCGATAAACGTAAATCCCGGATCTACGAAGCCCGGGTACATAAATAGTGAGCAGGGCCGGAGGAGAATTGGTTTTTGAAAACTCTTTTAAAAATACAACAATACTTCTGTTTAGTTCTCATTTATCTTTACAACTCTAAATACTGTTGAAGGACTGTTTAAAATATTAGCTGGTAAATTGACTTTAGTTTAATAAAGTACTGAGAACAGATTTACTACAAATGACAGTTATTAAAAGCACAGCATAAATAGAAGCTTAACTGCGATCATAGGAATATCTTTATATTCATTGCAATTAAACTTATTGAATGCTAGTACAAATTATAAAATATAAAGTATTCCTGAAGGGTTTACAATTGCATCAGAGTAAATAGTTCAAACAGGGTTTAAAAATGTAATCTAGGTTTAAGTTAAGGATTAGATCGAAGGTATAAAAATACTCTTTAGTTTTGTAAAATTTGTAAAATCCGATTACCTTTATGGAGTTTTTCATGTACCTATGTTAGGTAAATTTTTACTGTCATGTAATAATATTTTTTTAAAATTACTTCACATAATAATTAATATGCTAAATTTACCAACGAAATAATAATCACAGAACATTAAAAGTCAGTTTCCTAAGCGCTCCACTAGCCAATATCTGGAGAATTGTCTGCAAAATCATTACCACCCATTATCGGGGCAGTAAACTCGAGATTCGCAATAAAACAGATATTAATATAATTAAATTATAGCCCCAAATCCGTCCCTGGATACCTCATCTGCACAGTATCACAGAGACGGATTTTTATGGCGACGTTCTTTAGCTAGTCGTGAATTAAATATACGATGTTCTGTACTTAAAGTGCTTCCGCGGTAAGATTTCACGAAATATGGCGCAGGCAGGTACATTAGATGTATATTTATAGGGTCTGTTTACAGGGTACGTTAGTGTCGTAGTAAAGATTGTTTTATTAACGCTCCTTAGTACTCGGGTAACGGTCGTAAGTAAATCTCGTTTAAACAATGTTTTTAGGGATGATAATGAGAAACCTTATTAAAGCTTAACTTAAATTAAACTTAAGTTTTGATAACAACTTTCGTTTAATAACGATATGGGTGTTTTTAAGGCCTTTACTATGTTAATGCATTTTACCACTTTACTTCTTCACCATTTACCATCGGATGTTATTATAAACAAACATAAGCTTATAATTTATAAAAAAAAAAACTTTATTGTCTAAAATTTTACCCAAATCTTTAACTTCATATGGCTTTAACTCATTTCACTTTCGGTTAATCATCACACATGCTGAGATGCAAGTAACGTTGTTCCACCCAGTACAGCATGGAGCAGATTTGGTAATCGAACAAGTACCGACACCGTTGCAAATACTACGATGTAAGCACATGAAACAAATATATGTTGCTATCCTGCTCTGGTTTCTGCGTAACACGCAGACTTAGAATTAAATTTTATTATTTAACAAAAAAAAAACAAATTTTAATCTAATTCCACTGTTTTGAAACATATGTTTCTGATGGATGTCTGTGCCATCAACCGTACCCATACTACACAGAATCTACACAGAATCTATAAAACCTAAAAAAAAATGATAAATACTTACCACATTCCAAAAGACATCACGCAACATTGGGTTTAGAGACAATAAAGTATGCACAAGGATTACTTATTAAAATAAAGTATTTAAGGAGTTCCGAAGAAATGTTATAAATTATACGCGATAGGAAACAGAACCAGCAAATAGTAATTTTAGATAACATTACGATTATAACGCAATCAATATCAGCAAACGTAATAACAGTAAGGAAATCAAGACACGTTTTTCAAAAGGGGATCAGAGAAGCCATAACAATAATTTAAGAGACCACAGTGGAACCTTAATAATGCAGAGGCTTATAAAAAACGGAACAAATTGGGGAGGCAGTGTGTTCGGGACATTTACATCCTCATTGATTATTCATTCTCTTCCCACTCGGTCACAGTTCACAGTCACAGATATTTTGATGTGGGGAATCGATGTTGAGATGACAAAGGTGTGGATCGATTCGTTTGTAATTCGGCTTAACGGGATTCGTGTACCGTGTTTTAAACTATCCGGAGATATTTCATCACAATCCGTAACTATCCCACTGCTAGGTTCGGGTCTCCTCACAGGGGTACAGGCCATAGTCCACTGGCCAAGTGTGAATTGGTAGATTTCACCCAACTTCGAGAACATTATGGATAGCTTTCGGGTGTGCAGGTTTTCACACGATGTTTTCCTTCACCGAAGCAAGTGATAAGTACGCACATAACTTTTTTGAAAATCAGAGATACTTGCCGGATTCGAACTCACGCCCCCGTGTTAGGGAAACGTTCGAACCAGTAGACTATCATTGCTTATATCTGGAGATATTATAGAAAGATATCCTGAGAGAAAACTTGGGTTATCTACGATGGTAAACTCAAATATGTTATAAATGTTGTCCTGATCTTTTGACAGATATCAGTGATCTTCATCTTTTCCCTACGTGTCTGGTGGTATTTACGTTTTTTCATGACCGAAGCTTCAAATGTCATAATTCTCCTAGAACATCTCAGAACCTTACTAACAGGTACAACTTGAAGATCCACCTTAATAAGTTCTTGCTTCCTCTTCCATTGCAATAAATCGATGTATTGCAGATGCATTTAAATTACCATGTTTTCGGTGTTCTATTTGCGAGTTCTGTACGTTCCTATAACAAAGTCTGCACGAATTCCGTTCCGAGCACAACCCTAGCCTCTGCTACAGACTAGGTAAGTGCATTGCAGGGCTCTAATGACTGCACTTTTAATCCTGCACCTGCGTTTCGGTAAGTGCTGCGTCCAAACACTGGATTATAAAGCGTCCTGTCTCTTGGAAGAAAATTATTATTTTGCCGAAATTCTTTGGTCTACGTTTATACATTACCTTCTTTAGTATTCACTTAATTTAATACAAATTTAATAATACTAGTAACTGGATCTATAATATTAACCTTGAGAATAACAATTACAGTCCAATTAAATAAGTCAGCAAACCAAATACTAACATATACTTCATCTTGGTGTTTATTTATATTTAATTCAATTTCTTTATTTGATTTGCAACAATTATTGTAAAAAATCCTCAATACATAAGATACAACTCGTAAGCCAAGAAGCAAGTTAGATTACGAGAAGCTATAAGAAATCTGTGAACACTAGAAGCCGTAATGAGAGCTCATGAAGCAGTTTGAAGCATCGCACATAACGCCCAAATGACTGGATGAAACGGTTACGACGCGAACTTAGCGTTTTACAAGATTGAAAGCCATTCGCATGAAGATCGTGAGTTTATACAATCTACAATAAATTACCTTAGGAAATATTAACAATTTAGTGTTCTTTCCTAGAAATGAAAACGTTAAAGTATACCTAGACGAAGTCTGCGATAGGTTTAGTTAGATAAAAGTATAAAGTCTTTACGACCAAACTTAAAAACCCAATGTCCTTACTTCAACAAGAATATAAAAATCAATTTTATCGGTTTTTATACTTGTATATTTAAGTCGAGTAAATGAAAAAAATATTATTTACTACCTACTACCCTGCCAAAACTATGATAATGTATGATATTGTTTCTCGTTACTTCACATTCCCGCCACAAACAATAGCTCAGTTCTAACAATGATTGTATCTTTAGTTGATTCGTTTTTCGATCGAAACACAATTCAATGTAGTCGAAAAATCTAAGAATAAATGTCAGGTGTTGACCATAAATTAAACCAGATTTTTTTGCCAAAAGTAAAGCAAATTACTTACCGGGACGCAAACACTACTGTAACGCATAAAACATTTAACAAAACAATATCATTATGTATTAATCCAACCAGTACCATCAGTAAACAGTCGATCTTCGACTCAGCAATCCCTCGACACCCTTAAGCACCGAGGGGGGCCCTAAAACAATTAACGCCTCCCCCTTACGACAATATCGCACCGTAATTACGCACTAAACAGCGTCGCGAAGATTTTACGCACTCTCGAATGATTTACGCGAGCTTCTGTGCTTGGGTGTCGTATTGAATAATTTAAATACGACTAAATTTTATAGGTATTAATTGTACATATAATAAGGTAGTATTGGTCATGATGTAATTATATAATAGTTTAATTAGAATCGATTAGGTATTGGCTAACTTTTAATCATTTTTAATTGTGTTTGAACTAATTTGATAATTATTTATTTGTGGTTAAATATGAAAAACGCTTGAAAAATAGATTATCAGAATACATACGTATACTTACCTATCATAGTTTTAACCAATTAACCAATATGAGATAGCGATAATTATGTTAAATTATAATTGTTATTGTATATTCAAATATATTGCAGAACAATTTATCGTGTCAGCTACTAATGTTATGCAAAGTAATTTCTCATATTCATTATATCTTCAAGAGTCAATAAAGCTAGACAAAGTTTTATAATTATGTTGTAACCGAGAACTTAGAAACTTTGAAAATAATTACACCCGCAACCCAACCCTACAACCTCCGTACGTAATTACGCCGTAAACTGGATGAAAGATTTCATGTACGAGTATCCTTAGTGATTTTACGTGGTTACTTCTCATACGGTTTAAGTATTATTACTTTGTTTGTCACAATGTAACTCCCTGTTATATTTGCGTTAACGTTAATGTTAAGATGTTTGCCGAATTGCTTCGTATTTATCGCGTTAAAATTAACGCGAACGCTTGGCTATATATATATATGAAGATAAATAAAAATCTTGCGTTACTTAGTGTGGTAATTAGTGCGATAAATTAAAAGTTTGTATGTATGTAACGTTATTTTTAGCTCGATAATTAACGCGTTGCACAAGCACTGTGCTTCGCGTATATGAAATCAATAGTTTTAGTTTTTAGTTTTTTTGTTGTGATAGTTTTTTCACATCTTAATTTTGATACGCGTTTAAAAATAAGGTTATTCGTAAGCATGATCTGTTATTTTTAAGTCATATTTTGATTAATAACACTACCTATACCAAACATAACTAAGAACAAATTGAAAATCTAGATCCAATTTAGCGAAGCCAAAAACTGTCGAAAATGTAGTCATTAAACTAATAAAGTCAGCGCAAAAAACCAGGAAAACCACCATACCTACTGAGATAATTATTATTTACCTACTCGTACTAATTTTAGTTAAGTCAATATTTTACAATCTGTTGTAGGTATTGTACCTACAGATATTCGTTATCACCTAAAATTTATAGGTATATGTCCATTTCTGTCTCAAAATGTAGCAATATTCATATTATTTTGATTCAGCACCATCAGTATTTGGAGTTGTTCCCATTTGAAAGTTTATGAAACCTTGTTAGGTATCTCGACACCTTGCAGACACCCAGAAAGCAGAAGAATAATAAGAATAAATCTCGCAACATCCCCAACACTACCCCTACGGAACAGAGAACTCTCGCCGTTACATCATTACGTTTACTGCCAAAAGGGAGCGCGCATAAACATCGCAATTCGGGCAAAGGAGCATCTTCCTAAAAATCTGCCCGAAGATGGGAGCCTGCTAACGAGCCCGACCGACTCTGATTTCCAATTCAAAGGAAAATTGCGATCCATAACGCAGGGTGGGGGTGGCAAGAGTGGGGGCACCCCCCTCCCGTTGCTATGCGACGCGGGGAGGAGCTCCCGCAATCACGGCCCAATGGCACGACGGATATAAATTGGTCTCGCGTCGCGACACTGACGCGGGAGCGAGAGGGAAGGTGCCTCTCTGTCATTATAATGAAGTCGCCACTTCACGGACCCCATGATTGACGCAGTGTGGGCCCTTTTTCGAAATGCTATACCTAATTGTTAGGTATCGGTGCCTTGCCGTGATTTGCTCGCGATTGTGCTCCGCCGTGTTATTGGCCGTTATGTTTTCCTGGTACCTATGCCGCAGATAACTTCTGTGGGTAGGGAGTTAATTAAGAATGTTTTTAAATCATTCGGTTTAAAATCAGTCTGGCTTCCTCAGTCAGTTTACCGGGTTGACTCCCAACTAATTATGTAATACATGGATACTTAAGTAAATACTCAAACAAACAAAGATTGTGCAACTAAGAATTTTAGTACAGTATTGGTATAAATCATGAAAGTAATACTGTCGGTATTCTTAATTAAATTAGATACTGTTTTATTATCGTCCTATTAGTATTATTCTGTTTGCGCAAAGACCGCTACAGCCATTAGTAACTATCCTTTCCCAAAAAAACATAAATAAATATTTATGTATTATAACCGAATATTTTTTTACATAAATTACTTACCACGTAATAGCGACCGATTGTAACCGATTTTATTGAATTTATACATATTATATACAATTATATAAAAATATAATTATAAAATGATGTATAAACAAATCAAATAAAGAATACAATTATTACATTTTATGTATCTTTTTATACAAAACTATATTTACTTCGTCTCCATTCAACATAATTTCCATTCAGGCGGCTCACATGCGATAATTGAAAAATGCCTGCGCCAAGAATCATGCGACGGACGCGGTCAAAGCAGTCGACGACATATTAAATTCCTCTGTCAGAATCACGATACATAAACTAGTGAGGCTCTGATATATACGTGATATGGCGTCCGGCGGTGTGCGCTCGGCATTATAATGCGGGCGCTTCGCAGAGATTATGCCAGCGTAGTAAATAAACCTTGAAGATCCGAAGCGGGCTATGTTTGGGAAGATAGGGAATAGAAAATTCGTCGTGTACAAGGTCAGTTAGTGGGTTGGTTTTATGAGACATTGAAGGTTTTGAGCTTATTTTGAACATGAATAAGGACACTTATAACAATAAGACGACTCAGAACCGGTCTTTCGGCGCAAATTAGAGGCAGCATCCAGCAGACCTTCAAAGGCTGATGGATGGATGAATCATGATGAATTACAATGAACCAATTCGCTATCGAATTTTGAAGTTTTGTCAATAAACAAACTTAAATCAACAGTATCGAAAGCTGTCAGAAAACATCAGCCTAGTAACAAAAGCATCCATGATGAAGATATCTTTAAATCTTTATATATCTTTAAATTTCCCAGTCAGATGTGTACATATCCTACTAAAACGACGACGTTATGTAGCGTCGGACAGGTGTGCGCTCAGCATTATAATGCGGGTTCGGCAGAGATTATGCGAGCGTAGTAGATAAATAAACCTTGGAACGGTCGAACATTTTCGGGAGAAAAGGTTAGAAAATTGTTGTGTGTTGTGCGTGTTTGAATGTGAGATTGGAGGTTTAGAAAGGAATGAATAGTAGAAGATAGAATTATTCGGAGTCAGAACTATTATAATTTAACTGAGAAGGAACATCATGCGTAACTCCAAGCATCAGGAGTGAATATTGACATTTGTGATTAATATTGCGTGATATTAGAGATTTATTTAGGATACTGATATTATCGGAAAATTAGGAGGTATTCAATTTTGTCAACTATAGGAAGGAATTAAAAATAGTAAAACAATATTTGTGAGAAGTTCATTGTTGGTTTCGTAGCTAATTCGCCATGACGGTCAGTAGTTATCGCTGTTCAATGAGTTCACAGCTACCTCCGTTGCCATTACTTATATCACTGCTACATGGAGCGTCCTAAGGCGTTAATTAACGCACTAAAAATATACTTCTCACGCAAATGTAACCGTAAGTTTAGCTCTCCAATTAACGCGCTTCAACACACTAATTAACGGTAAATATAATTTAGTATAGGAAATTCTATAATAGGATATACATTCGCCGCAGCCGTCAATATTAACGTTGACGCAGGTGGTGCAGGGACATTACTGATCGTCTTTAAAGATAATACTAAAAAATGTTTTACACCCGACACCAACATAAACATAGATTTGTGATAATTTAGCTCCATTAGGGTGTTACTGGCCTCTAGCAAGCTATAAAATAATATTCGGGTAGGTACGAAGCTCTCGTAAGTGCTAGTATAAGCTATAAATTTAAGCAAGAGCGGCGATTCCGCGCTTCGCATCCCAATGCGGACTTGGCAGAGATTACGCGGACGTGTATTACGATAGCGCGGATTTAGGGCTGCACATGATTAGATTTTGGTGACAGAAAAAAAAAATTGCGTATTTTATGAAAAATACTTGACAATGAGTATCTTATTAACATTTAACTTAAAGATATTTGTTTCATATTATTTCATAGTTTCATAGTTTATTGTATATTTAATACATCTACATATTAGTACCTTCTTTGTGACCAGTGTACTGCGATTTTTATTAGCTGCCTCCAAGTTAAATTAACATTGAAACCCAGTGAAATCGCCGAATTTCATTTCAACTTTTTCGGAGGACGAGTACCAGTTATTTTCTGTTATTTTTTTTATTTCATCCAAATAAATATTTCATTCTTTCAAATTTATATTTCGTGATAAGGTATTGAGGACAGTGATATTTAATATGCAAGGAAAACAAATACATAGAATTATATCTTGGATCTATAAGTTATTACATATATTACAGTAAGATATTTAAAGATTTCAATCTTATTGTATTTCTGGTGGTTTTACATAAAAATATAAACTTTATAAACCATCGTGACTCACATCATACATCCCTATGAAGGAACTTATTTAGTATAAAGGTATGTGTCACGTGACATGACCATGATTTCTAGATTAAATCTTAAGTTAATTATATATATTATTATTTTAAATTTTGCCAACCCTAACTAAGAACGGACCTGCGTTCTCGCACATGTCAGCGATCGATACCCACTCAACAGTGTTTACCTATAACTTGGAAAATCTGCTCGAGTATCAGATATAGTATGTAAAAACTCCATTGTATTTCATATACGTAGTACGTATCTATCTTTTAAAAAATACAGATTTTAGCAACATCTTATGATTGGTTTTTTCTTTCTTATTAAAGGTAATTATTGTCAATTATAATGATCTCAAAAGTTATTTGAATAATCATTCATTTCTAAAATAACACTGCTATATTACAATTTAACAATACAGTGCATCTTATTCGTTAAGATCTCTTATAAAATATGCTATTGAAATACAAAAAATGTAGTGATATTAACAAAAATCACACTGTAGGTACGTACTTAGAAATATTAGTAATATTTTCATTTACAAAACATTTATACGGCGAACATTTACCTGCACAAAATGGCGGATTTATCACCAAACATCGATATCATTCAAGAACATTTTTGCAGAAGGAAAGGAAGGAGTTGTTGTCAAATATTCTAAATATTTTTTTTTCTTTGTCATCAGGTGAGAAGCCACACAAATGCCAAGTATGTGGCAAAGCGTTCAGTCAGAGCTCCAACCTCATCACACACTCGCGCAAACATACCGGCTTCAAGCCCTTCGCCTGTGAGCTGTGTGGACGCGCGTTCCAACGAAAGGTCGATCTACGGCGACACCGAGAGACCCAGCATGCTGATTTGAGGACTGCCCAGCCGCATATGCAGCCGCCGCACACAGACGTACATGGCATGCATGCGCCAGAAATGCATGCGGTGCCGGAGCATCGGATAGGTGAGTTCTTATATCATATGAACTGTATTACTGGTAACTCCGTAAGAAATTTACGTGTCCTTTGGTGTTTGTTCAATATGGTAAGGAAACCTACCACGGTCAGAACGGTATCTAAATAGTCAATAGGAACTTATCACAATGCACTGATGTAACAGGAACTTAGGATTGAGCTAGATGCTACATGTAGGACTTAGTAAGTTCCACCTGTAGGAACCTGACACAATGGTAATCTCTTTTGCTTATCAGGGTACTCAAGCAAGTAAGATTGCTTTGGGCTCAAAACTTCGTTAGTGTTCATTATTGTAAGAATACCTACAGGAAAACTGACGTCACGGAATTATTTCTAGTCCAATTAATCTAATCTAAGGCTATCTATCTATTATCTATTCTTTTTTCTTTTAACTTGTCTATCTTTTGAAACTCACCATTACCCTCACCTCTAAATAAACTATTCCGACCATCTGAACTGTCAAAATTCAGCAATTTGAATCACAAAAATAACTTGTTTCATTTTCCCCAGATCTTCGTCCGCCGCACCCGGACATTCGCCCGCAGCCTGACTTCAGGAGCATGAGCACCTCGGTACCACTCCAGCCACTGGCATCCTGAACCACATCTGCCTGGCCCACCAGCTGGCGTCAAGGCAGTTACAACTGAACGGCAAAGAGATAGAACTCACTTTGCGATAACCAAATTATTACCAAAGACTTTAGTGTACGTGAAGTTAAAGACGTTACGGTGAATTGTATATAATGTATAGTTTATTAATAATTATAGCGTTTGCACGCGATTTTGTGCAGTTTACGATTGCGCGAATTTCAAATGAATTAAGGTCATATTATAGTATATAGTAAGATTGAATATCGCATTGACGTAAACTCGCGGAGAGATTATAAAAGTTACCCAGTGTCATAATAAGTGTAGTGACATGCTTAATAGCATTTAAGAGATGTACGTAATTAATAAAATACAAGTGTTTGATCTCAATTTTCAAAATTAAATAGGGTACCTACGATTGTACCTACTGACTTGTGATTTAAACTTAGTGTTGCCATAAAACAGAATTCCCCACGAATCAGGTGGTCCGACCTAAGGAAGACATACGGGCATATGTTGGATTTAAAACACTCAGGGGGGGTCGAAGTTGTGCAAATTACAAGCGGCCTGTATGTAGTGAATTAGTAAAAAGATAATGAATGAATAAATGTTATATAGTATAATTTTTACCAAAAAATATACCAAAATATGTAGAACAACATAACCATGTGCCCATAAATACGAGTAGATATTTGTTGTATAAGATAATTAAAGTAATTGTTTAAACAGACTGAAAAGGTCATTCCAAAATAATAATAATTTTATATTAAGAACTGTTACTAAAGTAACTATTGTATTCATTTGTATTCAAACTCCAATACAAACGCCATTCCTAGTTAGTTATTCCAATTGTTTTATTTAATAAGTTGTATTTTTCAATGTTTATATAAATATAAAATAACAATAATTTCAACAAACGTGATGTTAAAATAATTATTGCATTATATTTTTGTATCTTTGTTTAACTTTTCAGACAAGAGATTATACCGAATACTCGTTTTATTTTAGGTAATAATGTAAAGAAATAATACATGAATAAATT
>DWPA01003033.1:0-14747 GCA_018251375.1 Calpodes ethlius
ATTGTTGCGATAATCACGTAACAAATTGACTTTGTTCACCAATTTACAGCTCTAGTTTTTATCATAGGTCATCGCTGCAAACTTATCGAGTTAAATATCGACCGATACAGATTCAATAGGAACGTACCGGGGTTTGAATAATAGATGCTTCAATGGCCGTGCAGTCCATTGAAATTTGTTTCGGAATAGAACCAACATTTATATTTTAACGAATTTAACAATAGAACACAGCCCGCGGCCGTCATACCAAACGCCGCCTATCCAATTTGATAGATGGTTACCTAATGGGAAACGAAGCCGGTTTAAACCAGTTACAACAAGTTATTAACACCGCGATAATTATGTAATTTGGTGACACGTATGATACGGTGGTGATTTGCATGCATATAAGAGTTTCTATATCCAATGTTTTATTACCACTGCACTAGGATTCCCTGTGTCGCGAATAGCGTGGACTACATCATTAACTCTCATGACTCGAGAAAAAACATTTATTAACACATAAACGTCTGCCCCGACCGGGAATAGAACCTTCAGCTTCGTAACCCTACCAACTACCTGCAGCCCCTAGCAACAATATGAATCTATATAGAATACCGATCACTTTCGTTCAGATGGATCGCAGCCAACGTTCCACGTTATTTTATTTAACAAAACATTAATTTTGTTGCATCTTCTACAGACGATGATACTTTCAATCACATTTCGCGAAGGTTTCTTCTTCTAAAGTAATATTTTTCATATTCTTTTCTTATTAATTCCAAGGAGACGGCAACTTAAAGCCGTATTTATCGTCCGCGATGCATTCAGAGCGATAACTCACGGTTTCACGGATGCAATACGTTAAACCGTCGCGGTCTTATTGAAAGTATTTCCTCGACATTCGTTATTTACGATAGTTCCGACTTTGTTGAGAAGAAAGAAAACATCAAAACATGGATCAATACAAAATGTACGAATTGCTTTACTGGCAAGTAGCGGAATCTGAATCAGCGTCATTGCCGCCATCATTGGAGTTCATTGTATGACGTGCAGGCGGGTTCCTCCCGCAATGAAAGGAGTAGTAAAATATTACCCTATCTATAGCACAAAATTATGATAATAATAATAATTCGTTTATTTGCACTTACAATAGCTTGTATCAATTTGTGCAATTAAGTAAGTCTATCTATATAGTATAAGAATAATATAATTTTTATGCGTATAATACGTAATTTATAAAGATAAATTATTCATTAATATTTGTATTTTATTTATATCAATTACTTGTCAATTTGTATACGGCGTATATATAAGATACAGATTAAATAGCGGTTTTAAATATATTAATATTGTTAAAAGTTCAATTATAACATTCCACTTTTGTTAAGATTAAAATACGTAATATTTTCCGATATCAAACCCACAGTAAATATTTCCCTACAAATTGTAATGAAACAAGTAACATATCCGTAGATTACAAATTTTCACACGAAGCTTCCACTCCGTGTTTTGATTAATTACTGTAAGTTCATTTAATGGCAAGTTCAGACGACAGCCTCAGTAATTAATTAGCAAAGGTCATTGCTATTCCGACGCAGCGTAGCAACCGCTACGTTGATCTACGGCGTAGCGGAGCTACGACTAGTGTAACCGGGCTGCGATATTGCTAACATTTTAGTAATCACCTTGTCCTTCTGGTATGACGATATATGAGGAAGGGCTTGTACTATTCAGTATAATTAAAACCAAGATTAATTACAATATTTACTAAGTAACTTGGAAACTTCTCGCTTCTGATTAATCGTTCCAAATAATCGTCTATACTAATATTATAAATTCGAAAGTATGTTTGTTTGTTTATCATTCTTTCACGGGATAGTAGAGCGTCAATGTGATATGATTTCTGGTGTGGTGGCTTCTTTAAACCACAACAAAACATTACATTTCTGTGGTAAGGCCTATTACGATGTATTTGACGATATCTTCCAAATTAAATACAGTATTTAACAACATAGTGTTTCCTGGCAAGCAATAATAAAAAAAGAGACAAACATTTCATTAATGTCCTTTTTATTAGACAGGTAAAGTCGTGGGTAACATCAAGTCACTATATACCGCTCAGCTCTACAGCTCTCTATGTTTTAAATTATATCTCTGTTCTATAAAACTTACGCTTCAGATGTTTTAATAGAGTGCGAAACGGCGAGTTATTAACATTAAGTAGTTATGTTTATTACGCATGTTGACATCTAATTTATATTGTGTTACTAGAACTTCATATAACATCACTTAGAGTTGACTAATAAGACATAAAGTGAATTAATGATTATAGTTATATAATAAATAATATTCTCAAAAAGTCCATAATGTTACATTGGATACAAGGACTGAGGATATAAGTGCCTTCGTCCGTTCGTCCTTAGTCCGTCCGCTTAGAATGTTCGTCCAAGTCAACCAGTTCTACGTATTCTGGACGAAACCATGGCATCAGGTTCTTTCACTTGGACATTGTTGAGTTATATATCATTCAGTTTAATTAGACAGTACTTGTATGGTATTTTATTATTATACTAGGGTATTTTATTTATTTAACTCGTTCCCACCTTTCTGTTGAAAACGAAAAATGTTTTTGGACAGTTTCGGTCACATTGTCTTCTTTTTCCAGTGTCAACGAGGAAAGACAGTGTTTTTCTACTTATATAATGAACCCAGGACTCCTCACTTCGCAAGCAGGGTTACAACCAACTAAGCTCTGGGGCCGTCAAACGTCTTGACTAACTTTGCTTGCATTTAAAAGAAGCATTCGCAACTTTCTGTTTAAAGTAATAAATATCATAATTTCAGTTCATAAAGTAAGTTTTAATGTACTTAACTTCAAAGACTTTATATTATATGAACTGGAACTATACGGAACCAAAGACACAACAATGAGATGTACAACGTATCCTTGTTTAGTCATGACGCCTATTAGAACGCTGAAACACCGACGAGATTTCGGTAATACCGTTATTGTTCCAACACAGAATACGTTACAAAAGCGATAGATTACGTAGCACGCTCGTAATGAGCGATTTTGTATAAAAAATTTATTAAACAGCAAAGACGCGGCATATTTACGGGATCTTCCATCGAACTTAGCGCTGACACAAAGGCGCATTGTTTAGAATTATGCGCTGTCATCGTGTCTGCGAGCTGTTCAGATGACGCGCGGGCGTAACTTGATTTTAGTTTTAAGCAAATCATAATACATTCATACATTATTTTGTAACTTTATTGGATGATTTGTGTGCGAATTTTAACTTATAAAATGATGAAAATTTGTTCACCTGCTTGCAAGTACTTCACTATAAACTCACCGATGTGGTTAAATTACTTATTTACTGGTTTTCCAACAAAAAAGTATACTGTTAAGTTAGACAATGATGCTGCATAGCTGGAGAGGGAATTAAAAATATTAACTTCAGCATGTGAGCAACACGTGCACACATCGGGTACTACATGTGATGGATGGTTTGGATTCAAAAATAAAATTAACCCCTAAAACCCTTGACAAATCTTCTTCGTTTTGCTATTAAGACTGACGCCTTACATTTTCATGGGAACGAAATGGTATCAGATCGACCTCACATCTTTCCCATATCAGCTTTCAACAGGACCGGCTGAGTGTCATCACCTCAACTGATGTTCAGTGCCACTGATCGCAGCTCGTTTCTAGTCATTCCAGCGTCCGTCACGCTGCACGTACGGGACAGACCTCAACGCGCCCGTGTCGTGACTCGTCACAATCCTGTGGAACATTCCCGGGAACGCAAATTGCATTTTTAAATTCTGGCCGCGGACACCGCGATTGCCTTTCACGAAAATATTTCAATAAAGCGCCGCCCGCCGCTCGGACCGGTAGGTGATTAATTTAATGTAAGATGATTTTAATATTTTGTGCGTTCATTGTACGTTAGATATTATTTCAAGGACAAAACACAAAAAACTAGTGTCGGTAATAAAATGACATAGCTAAATATATTTATGCAATCCTGTGATTGTAATCATCGCTGAAATAAACGATGAGCAGAAAAAAATTAATAATTCCCTCCCCAATATGAAATAAACCAAAGGGGTTGAACATAATATATAATTGCGCTTAGAGGATTCTACCAGAATATATATAACTTGCGTGATAATTTATTCAGTAAACATGTAAAAGCACAACTTCTTGACAACGGCTAAGCATTATAGTGGTGATGCGTAAATGAATCGGTAAATCGTAATGGAAATTATCTACAAATGATTCAGCTCAAGTCAAACAATATTTCTTAAATTTGTTTCTCTTTCTAAGAATGTTTCTGTGTATTCTATATCTTTTGTAAGATGTGCCCTTTTAGCTTTTGTTTTCCTCTTTTAAGTAGGAGTCAAACCAGCGGACAAAGGGAGACGAAAGAAAATATGCTCTCAAGGCACCAGCCAGTATTCTATCAATCGTTTAGCGACCGAGGAAAGAAAGGAAGAAGCCGGAAGAGGTTGTTAAGTAGTCACGCATGACAGAATGATTATGATAATATTAATAGAATTAATATCGTCGTTAATAAAGCAGGTTTCAGTGCCTAATATTATTAATTTATTAGTGATAATCGTGTTAATAAAGGATTTTAAATTAGATTTATTTACATATAAATAAACGCCACTATATTATCTACCTTTCCACGGTCCTTAAATCTGTTTATAAATATACTTGTTATAATGTGGAAGTCACATGTAAATAATGATTATTAAAGAAGTAATATAGTCAAACTAAAGTAAATTATTTGTTGAAATAAAAAATAAATGTATTATACAGTTAAAATTTTACTATAATCATTTTAAATAACATTTTATAATATACCGTACATAATTAGGAACATAATCCTGACTCGTCAACCCCCAGGCTAAATGCTTGATGCAAGAAAGGTTTTGCTCACGGAATTCTTTCATAACGGAGATGAGAGTTAATGTCGAATTGTTACAATTTTCGACGAGATAGGTTTTATATCCTTGCTTTAAATTTTCCTTATTTACATTATTAAATTGAAGCAATTTCAAACTCAACGTTAGCGCAAACATAAGCAATTGTTACTTGTATCATAAAATTATAAATTTATAGTCAAATTCGGAGTCCTAATGTCATAATTCCTCATACATAACATTAATATTATTACATTGAATACCGAAGACGGAACCTCGGCGAGGGCACTACAAGTTAAAGGTTCACAGTCCCAAAAGACGACGATACGTTTCGTTAGCTGAGGTGCCTGTAGCGATAACAAATACATGCGAATTTTAAGGGGGGCTGTAGCCGCGGGACGTATGACGTATAAACCCAACAAGGTTTATTTAAGTTTGGATCGATTAGTTACGTTATGTGGGAGTTGAATTCTCCCTTTTGTATCCTTGGGGAACGGACTGATTCAAAAATGATAAAAAACAAACGTGAGTTTACCGTTTGAGGCATTCACCAACGTTTTATTTAATTTCGTATAGTAGTACGTATGGGCGAGTTGTGTAACAAAAGTTTAAGTTACTTCAGGTAATCTGATAATGCTCAAGGATGCTGCTCATAGGCTACTAATATTCGTACATATCTACGTTTTGATTTGTTAAAAGAAATTGATAATTTGAGAATTACAAATTTAAACTTATGTTACATTGCCTCTAACTAGCAAAAGCAAAATCTCTGTACTATCAAAATATTCCGTCTCAGTAGCTCTGAACTTAAAATATTTCTTTTAAAACTATCCACTGCCAAATTAATGGGGGCCATAGTCAAGATCTGTCATTTTCCTCTTGTGGATGGAGAGCCGAGCAAAGCAATGGAACCGTTATGAGTTGCGGCGAAAAAGAAAAGGCCGATGGTGCAATTTAGTTAAAATATACAATTTGACTGTATCCCGCTCAACTAAATTTGTTAGCGGGACATTCGTAGCAAGATTTAGTAGCAATAAACAAGAAATTATTCCGAATCATAAAACTCAGTGGACTAAAAAGCCATTTTTCGGTCACAGAGTCGACCACGACCGACATGATCTGAACAATACGCAGTTGTTTGGAAAATAAACAGAGCACACAGATAAAACAACTTGTTTTTAGCAAAACTGTTTATTTGCAACGTAGAGCCATGCGGTCCGGTGTTAAAATGGACATCGTTATTTTATTGCGGGAAAAAATTATATTAAACCTTTATATAGTTTACTAAGTTGATTTATTTGATGCGATAATGTGTTTAATATCACGTTTAATTTACTCTAAAATTTAAATAATGTTCTTTGCCGACGGAACCAGTGATGCTACTATGAAGAACTGGATTTAGTTCAGTCTCGTGCATTGTCGATGCGATGGATAAACCGTGATGTGTAGATGGACGTGACGCGTTTCCGGTATGCGAGTGGCGAGTTTCAGAATAAGTGCTGAGGACAAGCCTATTGACTCGAGCCGCACTGGAATTACTTTGAAATATCACAACGCAGAATACAAAATAATTTATTCGTATAATTATCACAGACACTTCTTCAAACTACGTATGTTTCGGAGAAGTTTTTTGTTAAGGAGAAGTAATGACGAAACTCATCGGAGTCCTCGACAAATGCTTTAACAAAATATAATATAATATACAAATATTCTTTTCAACTCAGGAATAATAATAATGCCATGTTTGGAAGAATTCAGTACAAAACCTCAACAGAGGTGTATTGGTGGTTACGTGGGCGAAGGACGGTTTTTACATCACGCTTGGCTGAAACCCGTTAGCGGCACACTTCAGAGCACTTGTCCCTCACAACGGAGGCTCGGAGGGTACTTCACACTGCTTCAGAGCAGAATGATGGAGGAGTTAGCAGCCAAACTTAAAGTCAGTAGTTTTCACTCCCGAAAAGGCATGATTATTGAATCAAGGAAAATTCCACTAAACTTCATCAGCATGACTGAAACTATTCTTCTCGTAGTCTGTCTACACCAAATTTTATATTCGACAGTATTTTAATATACCCATTTAATCAATTAATTTTACATAACAATTTATTCATTAATTTAACATATTTAACCTTGCGATGTGAAGGTGGGAAGGCTTTCTAACCAGCGCGTCACATTTACGCAAATGGTATTAGAATAATGTGCACCTAAGTTGTCTTCTGTTTTGATGAGTTTGTTTCGCCTCTCAATCAAACCTGACATAGTGGCTAAATCTGGAACGCTTCCCAAGATTCAAACTATACCCAAAAAAAAGTATTTGTTCTAATATTGCTCACCATCGACCCATCTCAATTAATTCGAGTGAGGTACTTTCTACAAGATTATGGAGCCTACATCAAAAATTCGCCTCAGGATTTTGCACCTTGAGACGACCGAAAGCAAGACGGGTATATCCTAACAAACTTAATATCCTAAAGGTACAAATAATGCGCAATACTTAAACATTTGGTATCCGTACCTCAAAGAACTGGAATAACTTGCACGTGTTTCCGTTCGATGTGAGTGTCTTCAAGTGAGGAAGAAATATTTTTTTATTACGCTTATACCCTAAGATTAAATTGTCACTTACTTACAATCATCTACCTACTATCAAGTGTACTTGTAGTCAAGCATTATATTTAATAAGTAAAAAAATTACTCAATGATATGATATTTTAGTATGAATATTAACAAGACTTTTTACAAGTTTGTAAACTTTTTTACGTACGTAGGCTCTATAACGATAAGTTTTATCGTTGAAATAGCAACTCCGTTAAACCCGTTGGCCGGGAAACGAAAAAGGAGCATCCTCGTCGTAAAAACATGATCTGCGTAGGATCGGTTCGGTCCCAAATCCACTAACGCCGTTATGTATACAAGAGCTCACTCCGTGGATGTTTTGCATAAATATGCGTTCTTAGACACGACCTCCGGTTCTGTGAAGAGGATCCACAAACGAAGTAAAGTGATTATCCCTTCAAAGACGCTGGTGGACGCGAAAATAAGGTTTTTAATTTTATTTACGGCGGTGGTGCTCCGGCACTCTCTTGGTGAACCTTTTAGGTATCTACAGGCAGGGAAAAGCAGTTTTAAACTTTGTAATCATATTTTGTAATTACATGGTACATGTCAATTATGGAAACTGTAAGAAAAAAAATCATTTGTATTTCAATTTTTGTCTTTGTCATTGTCATTGTTCAAGAAACTAGAGTGAAGCAGTTTTCTTACTATTTCTCTGTGAGGCCGCATAGTATTGTTTGTGTAAGATAATAAGCTTTGTGTGTAGCTCACAAAGGTTAAAAACCTAGGCACCATGAAACATTTACCTCGTCTCACAATAACTCTATCGAACGATTTCCACAATGCCAGTATAAATTAAGCCTTTAGTGGCAGAACAGCCGCAACGAAAGGGTTTTAGCAGACCGCGTAATACGAGGGTTCGAGTGTGAACACCTTTCACAAAGTTTTCAACTGCCTTGTTCCATTAAAAACTTTACTAGGGTGATTTTATATTTGATAATAATATTTTATGTTTAAATGTAATATTATTTCGACTTTTGGTATTCTGTATATTTAAGGTAGATGAAGCATCTGTAGGTATTTTTCATTGATCCGATGTTAGCTCGTTCGTAGTTTGTTTTGGACTGGGTAGGGGTGTCGAACATGTCGTGGACGTGGAACTCTACGTTGTCCAACGTGGGCTTATCGCGAGATAGCAGTCGATAAAGAATATCGGGGAACTTTTCGCATCTTAAGGATCCATTTGAGTTAACTGCTTACCTGATGTAGAGCGTCGGTATGAACCCTTGGTCTGATTTAAGAACGACAATGTAAGATAGGTTTGTATGAACAATTTATCTGAGGGATGTTGATAGAACATTTGTAGAAGAAACTGATAAAAGCATAAATAAGGTATTGGATATACTTGGTGGAAAATTCATTCGATTCATTCCATTCATAAAAGTTGATCTGTGATGGCATCACGTGAGAGTTGAACATTGGACGATTGTATCGCTCCTTTTATTAGGTCCACGCAACGCATAGGTGATCGACCACGTACTTGCCCTCCATTTGCCCAACTTCGGAAAACTAGACATTCCTTGGTGTGCTGGTTTCCAAAATCATTATTGTGAGTAATTTCTATTGAATATATTTTAGAGATTAATAGTCAAAACGGATTATAGTTTCGTCATGCCCGGTCGTCTAACCATTTGTCTTCAGTTTAGCTCAAAGTATAAGAATTAGCCCTAATTTGGCAAGGGTATTTAGGGCGGAATGCTCATAATACCTTTGACTCCAAAGCAATGCTTAATTTGAGTGCTGTTTAGAATATCTTGAGATAAATTAATTTCCTGTCAAAAAACACTACAACATTTAATATAATAAATTAATAATCAAGCCTGTTTTGGAACTAGAACAATCTTCTCCTGAACTAACCAAAATTTACTACAAGATTCCTTCGCCTAACTAAAACCCTTAACGACGTGTCTCCAAAGTTCCTTCCCTTATTAATCCTTTCCATTTACCGTATCTTTACGTCGTTAATTCTATTAAGTGGCTATTAAGTGCCTCGGAGGTTGCGCTGTCCTTTTTACGCCTATACATAATTTAACCTTGCTACCAGGATGAACTGACATGAATTAATATTGGGTTGTACCTTTGTAGGGACAGAATAATGAAGCTATGGCTACATGGTTGCCAGCGATGCTTGTGAATTGTCGCACTCAGGTCAGCCCTTATTTCAATACCATGATATAATGTTAGATACAGGTTAGAAATTGCAGCTAGGAGTGTATGAGTTACCTGATGGTAATTGGCCACGGTTGTCTAAATCATCAGTATTACCAAAAGCATCGCCGATGCTTTTCTGACCAACGAAAAGAAAGTAAAGAAGATTGCCTGAATCTGCGTTACTTTTAACACATTGATATTGCGACCTAAACTCGTAAAAATACTTAAAGGACATTCTCATAAGAATGGAGGTAGCCAGCCAGGTCGGTAAAATACTTTTAGAACAGTTAAATGCACAAGTACCACTCTTATTAATTTGGATGGTGTGTGACCCAGTGACCTTCACAGGCGGTCTGACGTATAGGGTTCGGTCGTTCGTTTATTAGGGTGCACCATGGGCAGAAAGATTAGTTCGAATTCAGGGATAGATGAAGCTCCTTATTCTTATTTGATTTCAATCTGCTTGTAGTATTTGCAGACTTTAATCATTAATACGCGTCCTACTCCTATAAATAACTTCATACTCGTACGTCAGCCGGCTAATAACACGTGCTCGCTTTTATATCAGCCCGCACAAGGCGAATGAAGCAACCTGATTTCTTAAAGTTTCTTATTCTGAAAAGATATCCAGACATTGGAATAGAAATGACGTAAAATAGTTTATATAACACAGCACAAGTATAAAACATCCAAAAACAGTATCAACTAGGCAAAGGAAACCGCTTTAATTCGTATTCTATTCATGAAGTAATCTACTCGTATCAACAACCAGGAAATTAGACAAACATCGCTTTAATCTCAGATAACCTTTTCGCGGTTATTTAGATTATATAACTATCGGATATTGGATGTTTATATTGGATTGATTTTGCTTATGAAGATAATACACATAAACCGATCTATAACATAAGTGGGTAAATTTTCAGTAATATTGGCCCCCTCACCAGTTGTAAATATAAGCAAAGTGTTGAATAATTTCAACCTCTGATACTATAAAACGTGATAACGGAAGTAAACCCTTAATAACACATCTCTTATTTACATTTTCATATTACGCATATTAATAATTGCTTACGCAGTAGTTGATATGAAGGTATTAGCCTTCACGAATGAAATCAAGAACAGTGATTACACGCATATTTTTGATGAATTGTTTCGACAGCCAACGATCGCAGTCCGATTGATATAAATTGAGACAACCAATATTTGTAAAAGTAGCGTTAATAATTGTATCAGTGATGATAATTGGCGATGACGGCGTGACGAACTGGAAATAGCACAAAGTACAGCCGCAAGATGAATCTCGTCCAATTTGTATTCAAATAAAGGTACCCAACCCTTTGACAGCCGGCTCGGAGAATTAGCAAGATGGCTCCGATCCGGGCTTATCCTTTCAAACTGACTTTCATAGATATTTATTAGGGACGGTTCAGATAGTTCCGGTAGAATATAAATTCTTAAATGGGTCTCACTTTCCTAAGAAATTCATTTACATAAATTCGTTTTCGAGGCAAAAGTAATCAGGCTCATCTGCAGTAAATAATTATTCTTTTACTTTGTCGTTACAGTTTACTTTGATAAAGAAAAAAATAAGACATAGTTTCTTTTAAGGCATTTAGATTCTTTAAAATGTTTTTCCAACTGGTGTTATTTACAATATTTTTCTTGAGAAATACAGTGCTACTCGTAAGAAATAGCATTTGATTTCGCATTGTAATGACAACTTAATATGCGCCGAGTAAAATGAATAATTCAAGACAACTTTAAGCATAGTTGAAGTCAGTTTATTTTGACAAAACCAAACACTGAAATATTCACCGTCCAAACAAATCTCCAACACTTTTATTAATGTACAGTCTGATCCGATAAGCCCGTCTCGTAAGTTTTGTAACTTCTAAGTAAATGTTCTGCGCAGCAAACAGTATATCAAATTTTATGTAAAACAAGACCACGAAAGGTATGACGTGTACAAATGGGTACTATCGTTAGCGAACTCGAGCGAAAAACAAGCGAAACTTTTGTTATGAGTGAATTTGATACGCCACGCTCTGTAATTGAAGGCACTGTCACGTTCGGAATGCACGGTATTGAGGCACTTTCCACAAGAGAACGGACTCAAGTGAGTGAGCTCTACTTATCTGACTGACATTAGATTATAAATTATACTTTTCCTTTCAGCTTCACTGATAATATTGACAATAGACAGTAAAATAAAAAAATAAAAAAATATTTAAAACAATTTTTTATACTGCAAAAGAATTAGTAATCAGTTGCGCTGTAAATATTGAAGAGTGCCCGCAATTTAGAACCACTCATAAGTGAAGTTACAGATCAAACTTATATATCACAAGGATGGATAACCATACGGCATAACAGAAATAGTTCTAATTAAGTTTGCTACATTTGACCCAAACAAACATTCTAACAAAGTAACAAACACTACAAATTAAATAAAAGCTTTTCGTTATTGACAGTTGCACCTAAAGACGTAATGTAACGTAATAAGTAAATAGTGTTACTTATTATATTCACTAAAGGAATAAGTTCCATTTTTATTGGACTAGTATTACAAAGATAAATTATGTATGAATTATCAAAACATAATGAAATTTTTACGCAATTTAAGTCACTAAAAAATGTAATTTATTATGGTTCAAAATTATATATCTTATATAGATTTTTCAGTATGCCATAAGAGTATAACTCTCGTATAATTTTGTTCACAAAAATCTCTTGTTAAGTCACGTAGTCCTATAAAACTCTGAAAACCAACGCGGCGTTACAAAAAGCGGCCGTATATCAACCAGATAATTCCGCTATGATTAAATGACGTAGGATCGGCAAATAAACTGTTTTACCACGAAAGTTGCGCTATCAGCCCGTTGTGTGAATACATTTTGGAAACAATTGCGTATTGCGGAGATCGTATCGGGTGTTTTGGATGGGCCCTGGGAGACGGGAGTATTCGTTTTAGCCTCGATAAATATTGTATTCGGTTAGAATAAACCGTATCAAGGGATATATTCACTACCAAAGGACGGAGACTTCAGCGTTAACTATTTTAGACGACGACAGAGGGTATAAAGGCTCTTTATAGATATCCTTCACGGCTTCAAAGTTCCGTCCCGAAACAGCGTGTAGTAGCAGCGAAAATTTGAATTACTCCCTAAGCTCTTTTGTATTTCGAAACTACGCTTCCCACGCCAGGTGAACTGTCTGCGCGAAACTAAGGTACGTGTATCTCGCGAAAATATAATTGAATATTCTATAAAAAGACTTATTCGTAACGAAAAGTTATTGGCATAAAAGCCAGGACATTAAAAGGGACCAATATAAATAACTTCAGTGTTATTTATATCCAAATATCGAGAGCGGATCAAGTCTCAAGTGGTTACAGCTATATCCACTATTGAAGTAACTCCACGCCCTGTGGGATACGACATGACAACCTTATGCTTTCTAAATGTTACCGATATCAAACTAGGTAAATATATTTTTAAATCTATCTCCAGATAAATATATAGGGCATGCGAAAGAGATTATTCTAAATGAAAAAGATGAACATAAATATCTATAATTATGGAGTGCTTTACCATATATGTGGATGATTTTATTGTAGTGATTTAATACTTGTAATGAAAATGAAATATTTAAAAAACTAAATGTTTTTATAGAAGAATTTACCCTACACAGGTCACAACCAAATATTATGAGTGATCGTTTTTTGATTGGTGAACTTAATTTTTATTTCCGATTCCTAGTGATAGTACCTACATTTGTGATTGTATAAAATGTTCACTATACAACACTTACAAACCTTGATCCTGGACGAATACTGTTGAACACTGAGTTAATTATAATCCTACACAGTAAATTACGTAAAAATATTATAGATAGCATATTTTATATTCTACTTAAACTTTCAAGGAGAAAATTTTAAGTAAAATACCTTTGGCTTCAGAATTAAGGAAGGTTAAAGATTAAGAGTCCTTTTAAGGCAGATCCTAAACAATTAAGAAACTGTATAATTTACTTCTGCTTTCGAAGCGGTGCTTAGCGCAGTAATGGGTGTATTTATTGCTCGTTGTCCTTGCTGAGTACAAGTTATAGTAGCACAGTTTGAACGCAGAGAAAATTTGGTAATACCTATAACATTTAGAGGAAGTTAACATAAAAATATTTTAGAAAATCTGACTTAAAATACGAATGTGAAAAATAAGTGTAACTTCAGCGCAGTGCCCTCTTTTTACGATTCCGTAATCAAAACGAAACCCTAGGAAGTTCGCTATAATTGTCCGTCTGCATCATAACATATACCCTAAATCCTAGAAAACTTTTATTCGGACATGAGAATACATATTTATCACGCTGACAAAGTTATAGAATAAAATAAAAAAAACAGGGTATCAATCGCCGTATATTAGGGTGAACATTTTTTTTCTCATTTAAACTTTAGCGTGGGATGTATTTGAACAAGTTAATTGCATTAGGAGTTTGTGAAGACCATTTTTCGATGAAGGTAACCGTGTGTGCCATATTAAGATTTAAAGTGCCAATTCCTTCTGGACTACCCTTTCCTTTCTACTAGCTTAATAGTTGGTTCAAGTGAAAAAATCACGAAGATAGCATTACCACATGATACATTTTATAGGAAAACTATCACGACTAAAATTAAAATCATTTATTTCTGTCGTCCTTAGATGAGATTCAAATTCTCCACTCTTCTTTCCTGAGGTGATGGATCATGATGATGTGGTGGATGATCAGCGACGGCTATTGACATTAAATAAATTTTATCCTATAAATTAAATGACATATCTGGTTATCATATCGTTCGTTCTATTGCCGGCGTGGTTATTAAGGTTTTTGTAAATATAGTCCGACAAATACAAGTCTTCATGAAATCAGCGCTCTAAAAACGTATGGAATTAAGTTTACCTATATAGGCTTATATGCTCATGGGACACTCATTCGTCATATATATATATATATTTAGGTTCAGAAGTGGAATTTTATTAAAAAAAAACTACTCTTGGGTCTGAAGCGATATGTTAATTAAA
>DWPA01003034.1:0-14744 GCA_018251375.1 Calpodes ethlius
TAGTGTACAATAAAGACGATTTTGTTTGTTTGTTGTTTGATGATAATGTCACATTCTACTAGCTCACAATCATTATCTTTATATAAAGATAAAAGAAATACATAAGATCTTGAGAAAGAAGAGTTGTAAGTTAGACCACCACTTTAAAGTCCTTACAATAACTTATGCAACGTAGAAATTCAAATGGATTACCGGGCGAAATAGTCCAGTATAATATAGTCGCGGAAATAATTGAATATTCGTACGACAAGATTAATTTCACTTGGCGCTGTGTCGCCCTGTTTCAATTAACTGGACATCAGTTCACTCTAGAATTTCCCGTTAGCAAGACAGATATTTTAAGTGTTATTTGCAACATGGTCTCGATCGATAACGTCGTTGAGTTATGGCAATATGCAAATTTTGATTATTCATATGTGGCGTGTGTGTTCACTTTTACTTTTGAAGATATTAGTCAGGAAATACTGGTTAAGTTTATCTTCATCTTCGTAGCAAACGTGAGCATTACCAAAGACTTCGTTGATATATCGGTATAAAAAAGAGTTCTTTATAATTATTTTTTAAACTCCCTTGTCATAACAATTCACAAACATCTTAGAAGAAAGCTCAATCGACACATAAAATGAACCTTTTAATACATCAGATAAGTTACTTGACTACTATCCCACCTAACGGTAAGTGGCGGTGAAGTCTAAGATGTTGAGAGCACTAATATAAAAAGCCTATTCACTCTCTTTAAAACTCCCACATTATACACAGGTGAAAACACCGACGCGGGCAAGCTATTCCATTCCTTCGCAGTACGCATAAAAAACGACGATGCAAACTAATAGTCCTGGATCTTAACTTTTCAGGTCTTATCACGTGACTAATGGACGTGTCAGACTACACTCCGCGGGTTAATGCCAATGCCTGGCCAGCTGAAGGTAAACCACAATGGCAACCTTGAGCTGCAGTCAGACCAAGCCAAAACGTCGTAGACAGAGCAACGAATACTAAAGATTACCTGGACTAGTGCTAATACATATTTACTATTACGACTAATCTAGACTTGCAGTGCTAATGTTCAAAGTCTTCTTACCAATAAATAATAACAGGCTGATATTCTGACAGTCCCTCCTACAGTCCTATTCGAAATATGTCACAGATGTCACTGAACGAGGATAGTGGTACTCTAAGTGGTAAGCTCCTTTGCTATCTTCAGTTTAAAAAAATGTTAATCTTGACATAGTCAATGATTTCAATAGACGTTTTAAAATCACAACTGTCATTACAAAATATTTCGCGGAAAAGTGCAGTAAAAATTAAAAATGTAGAAAAATAAAAATGGTTCCCCATTAAAGATGGAGTCTGGACGATAGCGGAAATAACTAATATATCTCGTCGATGTGTTTCTGTCTGTGTGTCCCGCAGTTGTGTTGCTATCCCTCTATCTTCCTGCCATGCTTGTCCTGTCTGCCGATGTGTTTCAAAGGTGATCTATATCTATCTGTACTGATATTAAGAATCTAAGTGTCCATACAACAAAAATTAACTAACAAAGTTCGATATTTGAAAAAAATCATAATTTAGTGGTTTTTTTTACAAAAAGAGCTGTAACTTTTTGTCTCCAGGTTCAATACCATTTCTATTACATAATATATTGTAAATCAGAACACTCAATAAAGTAAATTTTATAACAATACAATAAAAAATAATTTGTATTAATTTGTAATTATTCTACCCTTTCAATATTGTATTGAAAGGAATTTTTATCTGTGTTTTGCATTTATCCACTATAATAACTATTAACTGTTGTTGAATATTTAAAATTAGCAAGTTGTTTACATCTATAATTGAGGTGACACTTACGCTATTTTTATGAACTGTATGTTTTTTTTTTATCGATTATCCTTTGGTGTATACCTTGTTGATGTAACTTATGAAGTAAATAAATAAATAGCGTACTGCACGATACTAACGTTTCCACGTACGGGTATCATAGCAAAAAAACAGCAAAAATTAATCAAAACTAAGAAAAGCTTGGACATGTTGTGAATCGAAAAGCTTACAATTAATACTCCTTATTATTATTATTTAAAACAATAATATAATTATAGGTTAAAGCAAAGAGGGATATTTCAAAACACAGCACTGATATTGTAGAACCATTCAACGGTGCTTAATCGTACGGAACGTGGAGCGAGCGTGCATTCGCGGCGCTGTCGGCGGTAACGTGCTACGTACGTTATGTAGTTTTACTGTTTTAAACTTGGAAAATATCAAAGGCTTTAATGTTGTATGTTTATATGGATCAACAGTTGTATTTAAAATATTGAGTAACTCCTATTAAACTATACAAGTTTATGTTTCAAACATGAAATTAATTACTCGTACATATCCACGTTCAAATCAATTTGCTAAAATGGAAGTAGCCAGGCAGGGCAGCCACGCGCCAGAAAATTCAATTGGAGGAGCGAGCCGCTTTTCGGCTCCATTACGGGAGTAAATGTAGAAAAAGCGATAAGAGATGTTAATTAATCGTATAAATCTATGAACCACCGCTGACCGTACCCTAATAGAATTAAATTACCGCTCGAACCTCCGGGAAGAATTTTTGGCCCCTTTTTAAATGTTCGTTTTATTGAAATGAAACCATACGAAAACAGGTAGCACGATCGAAAAGTCGATTCCAATTTTTCTGAGGGCTTCAATATTTAAATTTATATATAATATTTTCCATTTTCCGTAAAAATTTAATAACACATTTTCGTATAAATTTTTCAATAGAATCCGTATTATAACAACGGAAAAAATAGAGGTATGCTTATTTTTCAACTCATCATCAAAGAAAACCGGGAGAATATTTAAAATTTCGATGTTTTATTCTTACTTAAGTGAAGAACTCATTCACCTAACAACGTATGCACCAAGATTAAATTCATGACTAATTCAGATAAACCCAACATAAACAGACTTGAAGGTGATCCTAAAGATTGTGATATTACATGAGTACGGACGGAGTCCTAAAAAGTATGTTATTTAGTTCCCGCGTATGCACAGTTTGTTAGTGCCCGTTTGACCATCGTACGGAGTTGGTGATGAAAAAACATTCCGCCCGTGATTGTACAAACAAGGTACAAAATAATTAGAGGAGGTCTGCGACGCCGCGGCCGCCCCACATGCGCTGCAATTCACGCTCCAAATACTAGAGCTAGTGTTCTAGTTACAAATTACACCTATTAAGTATTCCCTCCATGTTCTTTGTCAATGCAGAAAACAGGGGCACCATTATTCGACAAAGAGACACGCTCTCGTTTGCCAGCAAAACAAAAAGAAACATTTCGAATCACCGCTGGGCGATGAAACGGAATAAATATGAAAAATCAAGATGCAGAAATAATATTTTGTATCAGAGATATATTTTAATTTAGCAAATTGAAGTGGTATAAATGCGAATGCACACTGACCTATACAGCGGGATCCATACCGCTCAATATCTGTAATTATACTTCAGCCTAAGACACTGTTCCTAATAATGGATCCACTACCACACGGGCGAATTGGTTTCACTATCTTTGTTGATCTATCTGAAAGCGTGATGTGGAAATCTCTAGAGTTATTTAAATTATACGATCCTATACACTAGTAGGTAGTGACTCTGCCTACGAAGCAAAAGGTCCCTGGTTCAATTCCCGACCCGGGCTGACATTAACATTTATGTGACAGATAAATATTTGTTCTTACGTCGTGAATGTTAGTAATGTGCCTTTTATTTTGATGTTAGCGATACAGGGAATTCTAGTGCGGGGTATGAGTGTGTAACGTTTATTCATTATTTATTTCTACTCACAGCTGTTATCACCGCTCTGTCCTTAGAATACTTTCACTGCGCAAAATGTACTCCTCTGCGAAACAATAGATATAACTTCCTATTTAGGTTCTGATAAAAGGTTAGACAATAATATTTGGAAAACATTTGTGCAACTACTGTACTAAATCAATATTTTATAGAAATGTCTTAGGTACATGTAGTGTAAGAATTGGGTTATATATTTGTATCGTGTGACAATTAAAACCATCATTGTAATAATGTTTAGACGATGCTGATTTATTACAAATTGTTATAAATTGCTTCGAGTTTTAGTATATGTGGCCATGACTGTGATTTTACGAAACAAGAAAAACGCGGACTATGTATATCCCGTACGACATAGCCCTGCGAAGCAAGCTTAATAGATACATATTTAGTGCAATGTAAACTTTACCACCAACAGAATAGATTTGATTTCACTATATTAGTATTTATGCAGCTATCAGTAAATATCAGCTCACGATGTCGACTCCTGGTGTTAATCGTTAAGCCTTGTTGATAGCTTTCGACATAATTGGCGACTAAACCATCATAAATTTAAATTCGAGAGGGTAAATGACTTCCCTAAAGAGACATAAAATATTATTTATTAGGGTTGGTTATAAAAAAATTCACGAGCTAAATGGTCGACACACGATGATTTTTGCAAATAATGTGTTTTACAGGGTTTAGCGGTGTAAGGGCTTCTATCCACTCTTCTTTAGGCAAGCAAAGAGAAATGTGCTTCGGTTGTAATATTTAAGTCATTTATAAAGCATATTTACGCAGCACATAACATAACATAATATAGTGTTATGTTACTTCTGTAGAGTAGCCAGTGGAGCAGCCGGCTACTACTAATGTAAAAAATAATTATTTTTGTACGCGAGACATAATATACGCAAGTTCGTAGTGTTCACGTCAACTGAGGAACAATAAAGAGCCTAAAGTGTTGAGATGCGTTATGGATTAACATATGACAACAATAGTGACCCCATTCGGTGTGCACGCGCCGTAAGACGAGCTGGCAGCGAAACGAAATGCCATGCTTTCGAATTTCCATATATTTCCGTGCATATTAATTACAGACAGTTAAAGCGTGGCTGGCAGCGCATTAGCTTAATTCGATCTCGGATAATGTTTCCATTTTATTAATTTTTCCGATCACATGGTCTCCGTGATCTAGAGCCGCCGGAAGGGACATTTTGAAATTCTAACGTACAGTTTTTTACACGGTTCGCTCGATCATAATATTATCACCACGAGTCTTGTTAGTTCTGACATAAAGCCTTTTTACCGGGGTAGATTAAAACTAAACAGTAATGCAATTGCGCTGTGCCGTCCATCATTCACTGCAGAGAACTTTAACGAGTCCTTTGAAAGTTCACCTGAGGCACGTACTAATAGCAATTTTGATCTTTTAATTCAAGTTTTATTGTGTTGTGCTCATATAATGCCACAAGCCGACATCTACGGAAACGCATCGTCACTGCCAAAACACGCGTAAAACCATAATCGAGATACCACGACCACTCTGATAAGAATGTACGACTACAGTAATCATATTATTATTTAGTACTACAATTACTAAAATAAATTTGTTACAATTAGGAATGTTATTCTACCATTAATCGGTCATTTTATATTTGAAATCAGCCATCAATATAGCAATCTTTGGAAATTCATTGCTGGACATTGGCTTCCCCTGATTTACGCCAATCAAATCGGTCCGAAGCCTTCTGGCCACTGTCCTCGTCAGATCTTCAGTTTATTTGAAAGGGGGGCATCCTATACTACGAGTTAGTAATGAAATCGTAGACGTATTATACTAGAAATATCTTTATTAATACGTTGGATAATAAAGTTATTGTACGAATATTTATTTCGTCAAAGATTGTTGTCGTCGGTTCTAGTACTCGAATGTATAATCGGCGGCTCCCTGGGGGCGCGGGAACATTACGGATTCGAGTCGGTAATATACGACGCCCCGTATCAGCATGTCACAAAAATTGGTCGGCGCGTGCATTTTATCGCGGTCCCTCGCTGACTGGGCCCTACCTGGAGCTTGTTTGTGTTTCCCGATTAATTTTATCCCCATACGTGTTCTCAGTTAGTACCGAACCGTTAATAATAATTAAGTAATCAACGCAGGTCTACCTCAGGCGTCAGGATTTGAAAGTTGGACTGGCTTGAATTTCATGCGTTTCTTCAATTTTGATGGCAGATTCGATATCAGTTTGTGTAGACTAGTTTATTGGACGCTGATAGCTTCACGCTAGGTTTTCCTATGTTACAGGTGGTATGAAGTCATAAATATGAGACTCCACAAGCTCCCATGAATCGATAAGAAATATCGTCATAGACCCATATCTACCCATCTCTTTCATTCAGTTTCATCCTATCGTGAGACCCGTGAACG
The DNA here is from genome assembly GCA_018251375.1 of Calpodes ethlius. Lineage (NCBI taxonomy): Eukaryota > Metazoa > Arthropoda > Insecta > Lepidoptera > Hesperiidae > Calpodes > Calpodes ethlius. The sequence goes on from DWPA01003034.1 coordinate 6,252, forward strand.
TCTATCTGGTTGCAACCAACATTCTTACAAATTAATGTCAAAACATAAATCAAAAGTAGCGACTTAAGCATGAAATAGTACGCGAACGATGCCCCAAATCTCGTAAGACGAATGTCCAGACGGAGGCCAACTAAGTGGCCGTTATGGCGGAATTTGTGTCTTCCTCTCTATAATTTACGCTGGAACGATTGAAAAGATATTATTTGAGAACACGCAACCGTGAATAGTACCTACGTGGTGCTCATTTTTTTATTAACGGCCATCATATTACATTTAGAACGAGTTACTAATGCCGCCCAACGTGAACACGGCGGGCTACTTCGAAAGTAGAGAAAAATTCACGGTTGAAACTGACCTCAAACAAAAGTATTAACTTCGCCATTCCAGTTTACTAGCTACTACCGACCTCGACTCTACTACTTTTGTTTGCGACACGAGATTGCTGCATGTATATACCTTTACACAATTTCTCACATTTCAACACCCAATTTCAACTAAGGTAATATGGGGACCATGCATTTATTTACATGACGGCGACCAATTACTTTTAGCGCACTGAACACGGCGCCATGTTTTCCCTAGTTACCGCAAATGAAGTGATTTCGCGTGACCATAATAAGCTTTTAAGGTATACTGGAACGTCTTAACATTACGCGCTAGCATTTGTTAATAAACTGTATTAAAAGGCCAAAAGGTTTATTTTGCGATTGACGAGGGATACGCTTAATTAATTTTGCCTGGTAAAGGAATGTTTGAGCTAAAAACTATTACAGGGTAAAGATGTGGGTAAATAGCTCCGCGTTATATTATAACAATAATTTATGTAACTGTACTTCAGCGGAATGTAAACTGAGTTGAAGAAGGAATTTTCATTGAACAAACGTCTGCTCCTTTAGAATCGAAGGCAAATATTTTCCTTCTAAAGTTATAATAGTAGTGATTGCTTATAACTAAATATTCACTTAACTAAAATTTACTCGAATATCCATCGGATTAATCTGAGCGGAAACTTTTTATTTTCATTCGTATTTCTAATAATTCTACTTGGACAAGTTTAGGAAGGCTACTTTATATTTATATTATGTTATTATATTAACACTTGACTTATGTATAAGTATACCTTTTTGGAATTCAGATGACCAGATTGAAATTATTTTATCAGCGTTTCAAGGCTGACTTGTAAATAAATAAAAAACTTATACATTTAGGTGCATTATTATTGAAAAAGACATTTATTGTAAAATACTTTAGTTAAGAGAACGGAATAAAATAAACATATTTTTTATAGTTTGTTTAAAGTTATTTCTCATCGATGTCTGTAGTTAGTTTCGCCTTGGTTTGATTACAAGTATTTCTAGGGAAATGCGGGAGTCTTGTACCGCCTGGAGGGAATCATTGCTAAACACAAAACAAAGACTAAAATACTAAAGGCACTCTCTATCCTATAATGTAATATTAAAACAATATTTTTAAAGAATCGATGCCATATAAATACACGTTATATGTGAAATTTTACAGCAGAAAATTAGTTTTAATCTATATTGTGCTGAACTTTTTTTAAACTGAAAACAGATTGTTTCCCTTGATAACTCAACATTGTGATCGTATTGACTTGATTACAAAGGTCTGATGATGAATCTATGAGGTGGTCCGTGGAATTCATCAACTACGATTTACATACAGTTTATTATTGATTCAAAACATTATATGATTATATTAATTACAGTTATAACGATAAAACCGTACTTTAGTTCTTTTAACAGTAACTATTTTATAGTTTATGTCTAAACTTAATAATATTAAATTAAATTTAAATTAGATTTTTTATTTGTAAAATTATTCCATCATTTTCTTACAATCCTTGGCTACATCCACTTTCTTTACAGACGACGTCACTATAAATCTTCCCTAATGTGTCATTTCCTGAATTTTTATGCAAAGCTGTCAGGCTATTTTTATTCGTTTCCACTGCATTCTATGCAGCTTGCGTGATATGAGACGTTATTTTAATTACTACATTTTATAAAGGAACATTAAAAAAATAGTTTCCGTACACCATAAAGTACTTGTGGCAACGTTGCATACGTCACATGACCACGTCATGGAAGAATTGAATGAAGCTATCAAAGTTTCTACGCCATTTCCAAATATAAACAATGTAGGACGACCACGGCCCAGGCAGAATCACTTAGCCTGGGGGAAGATGTCCCTTTGCTATACAGTCTATACAGTTAATTGGTAACCCTCGTCTTATATTTTTAACATTACGACGACGACTGGAACACTGAAAAAACAATTTAGCGTAGAATAGAATAGAATCCGCAACTATCGTACATTAATTTCAAAGAAAATACTGTTCTTTTCTGTTTTATCATCTTGTTGCATAATATATAAAATATATATCTTAAATGTCAGAAAGAGCAAAAATAATGCTCATTGCCAGTTTAATGTATTGCAAGTATATCTACACTGACATTTTTAGTCGTATTGGAGATTGCAGCAGCATATAACACTGCCAAAGCATCGGGTAGAATCTATTCATGATGGATCATAACTATCACTTCTCATCAGCTGTCTCATCCCCTCATTTGTCGGATATTAGGTAAATTAAAGAATTTGAATCTGAATTTACACATTAAACTAAAGATGGTCTGCGGTAGACTCAATGGCTGGAATGGGTACAATTCAAGTGAAAAGACAAACATGCGTCGCAACATGAAACAAAACAATAGTACGTGTAAAACACGGCCGACTAGTTAGTTATTAATAATCTAGCTGCACGAGCTGCTGGTGAAAGATCAACATGTATCAACTGGAAAAGTTAAATTGGTTCTGCATGTGAAATTTGTTTGAGTTCATAATTTAAAAGAGAATATACATTTAGAGTTTTTGTTCAGGTACATAGTACTATAGTGGTAAACGATTTATTCAAACGTACAGAAGGGTACACACTTGTATGCATATTACATCGTAACTAGTGATAACACTATTGAAGACTAATGTTAGTTAATGTAATGTCTCACTTAAATTTAAACACGGTAGCGGTAATCCAGGGCCGGTTTGGAGTCATAATTAAAATGTTGTCAGTGGCTGAAGATAATCACGGGTGATTTATGGAGTATTTACGTAAAAATAATAAGATATGTAATAGAGTTTTTACCACCATGTTTGTCTTAATCCTCAATTTATCAAGGTTTATTTCCAGATCTTTGGAAAGTTACGTAAATTATGACAATTTTTTGGTAGCTTCGATGCCACAGACTAATCCTCAAACTTATAACGCCTATATATGTCGTACAGGGTTAAAAAGAGCTGTTAGAGGAATTTATAATTTAAGATTCATATAAATAATATAAGTGTGTAAAAATATTACTTATTATCACTCGTAAAATCATTATTCATAATCGACCAATTTTAAGGATACATGAATATTACGTCATACTACTTTTCGTCCATGTAACGTACACAGATCTTTTATGGGGGTTCAATCCTATAGCAAAGTCCCAAAGTCAATACGTGAGTAGCTTCTAGAATTACTCAAGATACTTGTAAAGGAAAAACTTATTGGCAAGGGTTACTATGGCGCATATATTGATGACAAAGACGCGTGAAGTTGATCGGATCTGCAACTGATTCCTCTCAGGTTACATAATATGTATTTACCTCTAATAAATTAATCATATAATGACGGCCTAGTTTGTAGGGTTAGTACCCTGCGAAGCGAGGGGTCCTGGGTTCGATTCCCGGCCGGGGCAGGTATTTATATGACAGATAAAAATTTGTTCTCGGGTCGTGGGTATTAATGACGTGTTATTTGTGTTGTCCATGCCGCCCGCGACACAGCCAATACTACTGCGGGGGTATGAGTGTGTTAGCGTTTTAGCGTTAGCGTTTTTCTAACGCTGTTCTGAGTGAGGACTTTCTTTTACCGTTTTGTTTCCTCCTCATAAAATACGTTAGAATAAAAAATGGCGTGTATCATCGTTGACTATATGATTAAATTTCTTTTAATTTTCAATTCAGTGGCCGGCGTTCTGCATACATCGATTTAGTATATCAATACAGTATAAGAGTATATATTCGACAACATACTCCCTTACTATTCAGATATAAAATAAACAATCAAGAATTCCAATGAAACAGTAATACAACGTTAAAAATGCAATATTTATTTATTTTTCCATTACGTCGCAGATAAGTTGACGAACCGAAGTGCAATTTAAGAGAATCACTGGGCGTGGAATTTTATTGCAACTGTTACTAAAGGTGCTTCGAGACAAATGGAGCACTCCAGTTAATGGGCAAATTTCTTGATTCTGTTTAATTAACTGCTTCTGCAATTCTGTTTTAGAATACTTTGTTTGCACTCGATGTTATTTTGTGACGCTTTACTTTGTAGTTATATCTACGCGGCGAAATGGACATTTATATACTGAATGTGGAAAAATACCTTTTACAGTCTCAGGAGAGTGCTTTCGTACATCGGTTCTTTTAACAAATAGTTAGTAGATTTCACTAACGTACACAAACAATACATTTTACGAAATACACCGGTATCAAATGCTCGTGATACGACAGAAAACATTGAGATATGATAGTTTAAGCGATACGATATACTTATCGTGCTAAAGAATCCGCTAAAAAAAACTGTGCGCTATAATTTGAGATACAATTCAGGATGCAACTGCTATTAGGGGAAGCATTATGTTTGAATACCAATAATTATGCGATCACGACGCGCCTGAGCGTATTATTTCGCTCACAAACGTTCTCTGGCGAAGTCGTTCTGAGTATCACTATGTCAACGACGAAAACCGAGCAACTCTCATTGTAGCGCTCCCTAACGCTTGCCATTGTTCCCGTCATTAATTTTAGAACTATCCCCTTTGTATTAATGTCTAGGCCTCGGTATCACGTCGTCACACGAGTTTATTTGACGTCGTCTTAATTAGAACTCCCTTAGCCGGAACGTTAGAATGCAATTAAAAACTAATTAGATTTGCAGACTGGAAGTAGCGAGAGCGACTTGGATAATATTAGGAGCGCCGTGACCCATAATGTTCCCGGGAAGAGGTTATGTAAGCAAAACGTCCAATTAAAGTTTTATATTTCGTGGTTTTTAATCTTGTCTGCGTTCCTTGCGTACTTTTTTTTGTAATCTACATTATAAACGGCGATGTCCTGACTGGCTGGCATACCAAACACTTAGAGCTAAGAAGATGAATTTAGGCTTACAGGTATTCTTCATGATATAGACGAGGACTAAGGCGATTTGCGAAATTCCCCCGGCAACATTATCTGTTATATAATAATAATAATAATCACAACCCATAAATGTCCCACTGCTGGGCTCGGGTCTCCTCACACAATGTGAGGGGTTCAGGCCATAGTCCACCACGCTGACCTAATGCGGATTGGTGGACTTCACACAGCCTCGAGAACATTATGGTGAATAATATTAGGATATAAAGACTTATGAATAGAAAAGAATAGAATATACTATAATAAAATAGTACAGTACATTATTCTTTGTTGAATTGAATATTATTGCAAGTGAGGAAAGAATAACGTGGCTTATCTAACGTCCCGACGGGATGTCTAAAGGATTCTTTCACACTAGCATTTTTATAACGCGGCGGAAATATTATAAACGTATGCGTGCATAGACGTACCCAGGTATTGAACCTAATCTTGGAGCAGAGGGTGAGATAAACTCCTCGAACTCTTACCTTCCTTGATTACTGCTCAACGTTAACGCATAATAAATAAAAAATGTCTTTTACTGGACAGTGGTAGTACCATATGCATATAAATACAAAATATAGGGGAGGGAGCGGCAGCTGACTCTCCCTTCTCGTCTCCCTTCGGTGCACGTGCTAATGGCGCGATAAAAATATTTTATTTTCTACAACACTCGTATATTGTTCATTGGTTGAATAAATTGTCTCGAACTCACCGATTGTACCTATCATTATGAAAAAATCTGAAAACGCTTTACAATATGCATTATTTTAAACATAATTGTTCTTCTCACCTACATTACTAATTTTCCGAGTTCTGATAACCTTTTTTTACGTTAAATTGCCGTGACAACGCCGACAGTGACTTATCACGGCACGATCACGGCATTACGTGACCTAACTGCCGTCGGCGAGAGACGCTAGACGCCGAGAGACGCTAGACAGTAAAGACGCTAGTGTGAAAGATACACGTTGCGTCAATTTAATTGATTGCTTCTATTGATATGTGGAACTACTGATCAATAACGTTCACTCGTAACTCGCCGACTATAAATGTAAACGAAATGGTTAATAGTGTGTTTATTTCTACACTCAACTAGTTATTTTAGTACGCAATTTGTTTGTACTTTTAACTGTCAAACAATGCATTTTTTAATTTTACGAATATTAAGACTGAAGGGCTAGTTTTATAATTCATATTACATTATTTTATTTTTGGGTCTGTTTAGCTTCTGGTTCTAGGAGTAAGGGGGGGGGGGGGAATCTGATATTTGTGGTCCATGGAGAGAAGGGAAAACATATTCATATGCCCGATGGAGCGAACGTACGGCAGATTAGAGATTTTATTATCAAAAGCATACTGGAAGGCATACAAATTTCAGAGGGGGCAGCTACCATCCCCCCTCCCCCCCAGTATCCATGGATGCAGCTTTACGTATTGATATAGACAAGTAACATATTACTTCAATATCACACTTACATTGTGCGGCTTATTTAAACCTAATGTTTGTGTGCTCTCTCTGCATTTTTATGAGGTAAAATTGCTGTAAGTTTAACATATAACGTTCAGATGATTAGATTTTTAATATCATGGTAACCGTAACTGAAGCATACACAATAAGTATCTTAGTATGTAATAACATTGTATACTTGCTTACGATACTGACAGTCACAAAACTGTCGCATTGTATTTTTTTGACAGTGAAAGGTGGTACCCTGCAGGTAAGCTAGCTAACCTGGCTAGTAATGAAATAGGTGAAAATTTGCTTTTTACTATATGAAATTATTTTTATTTTACCAAGGTAGCCTATAACGGCTACCTAGAAATGGTTACACATTACGTACGATTATTGCGGTTTTAAGCGTCATTACTATAATGTCGTGGCCATGTTAGATAATGATAATTATATTAATAATTGCATTATTAACAGACAAATAATAAAGTTAGAGAAATACTGAACTTGAAGAACGAGATTTCTTGCCCTCAATTTTTCCGGTTATCATAATTTTCCACTTATCTCCACTTTTCCTAGCCACGTTTCTGCAATACTCAAGAACCTGTTTGAGTCAGGTAGAAAGCTTGGATGTTATTCCAGTTCATAATTCATCTCTTGGTATTCGTATTAATTCAGGATTTTCAAGACTTTGATCCCAATGTAATATATTTTTGAAATTGAACATATTTCAATTGAATATTTGCAACTAATATCTATTCTAGAAGAACCAGGTACCCACATACAAAATTAGAAGAAAAAAAAAATTTTATTGGGAAGGAGAAATCGGTTTTTTATTAAAAAACAATTAAATATACGACTTCATAATTGTTATTCGTAATTTAAAACGTCTTCAATTAATGATGTTCAGTCTAGAGTATTATTATACGTTAAAAAATCGGAAGATCCATACAAGTCCATATAAGTACATAATGTGGTCTTTCCGCTGGTAACAAGCTCATCTTAATGACCTTTATATCTTGGAAGAAAAGAGACAGGAACACTAGAGATGTACAAAAAAGATAATTCTTAGAATAGGTGCAGCCTATAAAGAAAACTATACCAACTAGGGCTCTTCGCTCCTGATCTTTCCTGACCTTAGCTCAAGCACTTCGAGTAGTAACTATTATGTATACATTCTGAGTGCAGTATTGTCGCAATGCGGACTTTACTACTCGGCAATGTGGTTCTCAAAGTTTTAATTACATATTTTTAAATAAGTCACTTACTCAGATTTATCTTATGTTTAAATAATACGTGTCATAACATTACTACAGATGGTATAGGATAACTCTGCTTTAGTTCAAACAGTGGAAGTTGCATGATATTTACCAAAGATGATAAATATTTATCGCTTCATCATTACATTTTAATAGTCTAAAAGTAATCTATAACGCACTTATATTGAAAATCGCGTGACAATTTCGAATTATATTTCTTACAGTCATACAGAAAACAAATTCTCCCAGTCATCAGATTAATCGTTTAATGTCAAACGACAATGTCCTTTAATTTAATCTGCCTTTCCTCTTTTATATCTTTCATCTAAACTTCGAAACTTTTACCATCTTTTTATTGTTATAATACCTAATAATACACGTTTAAATACTAACGATATCAGCTTTCAAATCCGTGCTAATTCTATATTCAAATAAAGGTGCTTTTTATAACCAAATGAAGACAGCGGGCATCTACTGGATTCTGAATTCTCAGGCTCTCTGAGTGACGCAAATTAGGGGACGCAGTTGACCTTCAAAGGA
>DWPA01003035.1:0-14744 GCA_018251375.1 Calpodes ethlius
AAAACCGTCACTCAAACGACTCTTTTTATGTTAATAGCCTACAAATTAGTAATACCATACAGGAGTATTAATACAATGTAGGAGGATCATTCTCATTATACTGGGAGCCAAAGAACCCAACAGTCCAATAATATGAGCTTGATTCTCGTCTGTAAGTCAAGAAATTTGATGACAATATTTGATTTTAATAGAACCCTCTATACCAAAGTTGCCAACTATTGCATTCTTTTGTCCGATTTTTTAATTAATACTCCTTTTGATGTTAAAAAGAAAAAGAAAATAAAGCTTAAAAATAAAACAAATATTCGATGAAGTCGTTCATCTTTTTATTAAATTATAATTTGACAAATATTACATGGTTATACAATAGTGACATATAATTAGTTAAAAAAGTATAAATATTTTTGTAAATAAAATATTCCGATTTTCTTAGAATAATGAATTGATTTATTATATTCAGCTAATTATGTAATTTTGGAACTTTACTTATTTCAAAATCCTCAATAATCACTTTTGAAAATGAACAGTTCTCTTCACAACTGTCTGGTTGTTAGACAAAGATCTTCTTCTCTCACACTCACAGGGATGCAACATCTAAGAGACAAGTCTATTACGAAAGTCAAGTACATATTGGGTAATTTGAACCCCTTAAAACAAGAGTAAGGCATGTCGGTTTTATTTTAACAAAGTGGTTTTATTTGAAGAACCTATCTAAACCCTGGGTAACATTCATAGATAATAAGAATAATTGATTGATCTCAACAGTACATAGAATATATTAGAGAAAAAGTATTAAACTAGGGTATTTAGTATACCAATGCGATAGATTTCATGCATCTTTTTTTATTTTAGCCCTTAATCTCAAAAACTGTTTTATCGATATAGATGAAATTTCCCTGTATGTATTTATTCTTATGAAGTATTATTTAATGTTTGTTAATAAGTTTTCAAATTAAATAGATAATTGTTAGTTATGTCACTTTAGAGAATTCAGTCTAAAACTCTTTAGCGTGGATCTTATAGCCTCAATTAGGCATCAGCCCCGTGAATCCCGGATTCGATTCCTACCTAGGACAGACCTTTAAATAAAATATAAAGTTTTTGGTCATGGGTGTCAGTGATATCTTATTTCGAAACACTCTATATTTTAATATGAGTGTGTAAGCGTGTATTTTATTTAGCATTTATTGCATACAGATACACAAATCAGGTTTTCCTTGCAGGAACATTCAATCTAGGCTATTTATCAATTATAATGTTAAATTTTTAAGAAGCCCAATCAATGTGTATTATAAGAATAAAAGGTCGCGCCAATTGGCGGCAATAAAGATGGTGAATGTTAATGAATCGATTCGTTGTGTGATGTGTCATAAAACGAGCCACTGGTTCGGGTGTCGCGGGCGCTGCGCCCCGGGGGGCCGAGGGAGCCCTAATTGATTTGTGCCCCAGGCCACAATCAAAACAGATCGTATTTTATAAGACGTATCTTCGGAGGGAGAGGGTGCGTGGGAGATGTTAGTTGCTGATTGCGCAGTGGTAAGGATTGCAGGTTCGATTCCAGTCAAAGTTGATTTAGAAGTTGCTTGAAGATCTGTACGATTGCTAGAATAGTAGCTGAACTAATAGTTTATCCTTAGTTGCTTATATATGTTCTTTTTACTGTGCGTGTTTATAATATTTCTTACTCAGACACCAGGTGTTTGACTCTGTGAGCAGGTAACTATTATTTATAGGGTAATATATGACACATCAATTACGTAGTTTTTTCTATGTAGTTAATCTTTTCTTCTATCTTCTATAACTCTTCAGCCATTAATGCTTTAATTACCCCTTTGAGAATGCCTAAAAGTTATTATTAATTTCACTAGATATTCTCTTTTATAACCGTATATTAAATAAAAGTAGGAGTAAAAAAATAAGGTTAGTATAAAATTGTACACGGGAAGAGTGAAGCTACTTTGCAAGTAATCTAAGCTGTTGCAAATTCTAATGTGTTCAATGATCAAACACAAGAAAATCAAATGATCATTTGATAAATAGTCTCGGGGTGCGGCCCGCTTCGTCGCGCTCGTAATGCGGTCAACTGGCGTACTGTTCATACTGCACAGGGTTGTCACATGCAAGTTTTCAAAAATTATTCGTTTTTTATTTTTTTGAACCTAACTAGTTTTAGTTCCTAGTAGTTTAGAACTACCTAGTTATTTATACGCAGACTTGAATTGAAGTTAATGTTTAGACACTCTTTTTGAAAGTCATGCTACACTCTAAAAGCAATAAGTTTATTAGGTATATTAAGAATTTGTATAGTATAAAAGGTAGGTAATTTAAATTATAAAATTAATAGAAGGAAAATAAAAATAAGTTGAAGGAAGGAAAAATTATAAGTAACACAGGAAAAAAGAAGCAATCTGAAAGAAATGAATTTAAATTTGTATTAAAAAAAACATTTATGAGAATAAATTACAGCAAAATCTTATCGATCGATAATTAAAAACCGAAAGATAACATTTTGGATTTATAGGACATTATAAACCAAACTCGTAAAGGGCAACCCTAACGGTGTGCTACGTATCATACTAGGTGCACCCTTGATGGGAACAAGTCGAGTACGTCATCCGATGGGAAATTATCGCTTCCCCACGTTACGCTCCGTTTATGTACTCACATTTAGGTTTAGTGAGGATGTGTTTAGTTAAGGTCGAGGGTTTTAGCGAAAACAGGTTACAAGTTCATGCAGCGCACTTCGATAAGGACGTAACTAAGTGAGGAAAAGTTTATGTTAAATTTTTGTATGTATGTGTTTAGTTTAGTGAAGCAATAAAATAGTAAAAATATAATATTTACGGGAAATTTTAGTTATAATGCACAACTAACAATAATTTTATTTGGGCACTAGTTAACAATAGTTTTATTGGGGTTATATCTGTCCATGCGTCTTTCATCTTATTTTCGTAATGCACGTTAAGAAGCACTACTTATAAATGCAAAAAAAAACCAAATATTGTAAATATAATGTCAAAGATTTCAGCCAAGTGCGTGTCAGTCCACACGCAATTTAGGGTTCCGTAGTTAATTTACTATTACTTGGCAATTTGCAAGCTCTAAGTAGTCAAGATAGTTTTTATTTAAAGTTTTTTTACACCTATCAACTCAACAATTTACTCGAACATTTAAATCAAACCAAACTTGGTACTTTAATGCTTAATATTTCGCAAGTTAAATCCTGAATCAGAAAATTATTATCCTATAATAATTAAAGATCTTCTCCATAACTCAATACTATGGAGTTATCAAAAAAAATATTTTTATGAATTATTTTTTATATCAGATACCGATCGACTTATAGACTCACTACTTTGTAATTTGTAACTGTAATGAGTAGGTAGGATTATCATTCAGATGAAGTTGGCGGTAAAGTTTCAAAAATCTCCAACATCGATTTAATCACATTACCTATTCCATTGGCTTAACAAAAACATGGATAAAACTAAGGAAATTTTGGCAACTCTCCGAAAATTTGAAACAAATTTTAGTAATGTTACAGATTTTTTTCAATTAGAACATTTCGATTTGCCGCACAGTGATACAAAGCTGCGAGCAGTAAATAGATCGAGCGCTCATTAATCAAGTCGTTTGATTCGAGGGAACTCTTAGCAATAAATCTCCTCGGCAACTGCATTGCAGTACATACCGGCTGAAAAATTGCCGATTGAAATAAACATGCCACATTGATCACGCCCACTGCGGTTTTGTTATTCTTAGACACGGTCCAGGTAATATTATTACTGATTTTTCAGTTGTCGATGAGGAAAAGTATCTTCAATGCTTTATGGTAACGGTTGTATAGATTTTTTTTTAAGAAATAGAATAAATTTGAATTTGGAATATAATTTCAAATCTATTGTACGTACGTTTTAGTGGATGTTGTAAGTTATCCGTCTAATGAAATATAGTATAACATAATAGTTACTTTTAATAATTATACTGATATTGTCAATGAAAATTACATAACAAAGTAACTCTCAAAGAATTTAGGTAGTACTTACGTAATAGCTCACAAGTACTGTAGAAAATTTTGTCTTGTTTATTTTTTATTGCCAATTCCACGATTTATAAGTATCGTTTGTTATAAAAAACGAGAAAATTTTACGATGCAGTAAGTCATTCGTACTTATGAACCTGTCTTAAGCAATTACAATACGTTATATAGCTTCAAAGGTACTTACAATAATTAATCATGACTGTTGTCGCTTACGTTGGTATAGTTAAAGTCCAACCTTATGTCGATGGTGGTACATGGCATCATGGTCACATAATGTAACCAGGCCCAGTCCGAGCGCCCACGCAGGCGGCCGCAGCCATTGTATGCAAATTGCGGGTCGCAGGTCGTCATTCACGCGCGCTTTTACCGGCCGCGGCCCGAACCGACCTTCTCTTTTTCTTAACATTCTTCACACAAACCAGTTCAGTCCCGAATATTCTGGAATGGATTAATATTTATCAGTTTTGTTCTCTATGACAAAAACTATTGATATTAAAAAGTAGAAACGTCGCGAAACGTGAGATGGGGACGATTTTTACATCGAAAGTATTTTGTTTAGAACATAATCTAAAGTGGATGAGAGAAGAGAGATAGAAGAGAGAAAGAGATATAGCGATGCGAAACCATGATCAACAGCATTCAAAGATGATCGATCAAGTCTAGCGAAAGTCGACCATTATTTCGTATTCTGAAGTCAGTTTCGTCACCCACAGCACACGAAATAATAATGTTTGGATATATTGGGTTGAGTATAACTCGCACCATTTAAATAACAGTTGCAAGTTTTTTGAATCTCAATTGAGGTTTTATTTTCAGAAACATTTATTTTCATGCAGTTTTAGTTCTGACTGTGACTGCAGAATGTGGTCATTCTAACTCCCATACTCTTGAAGACTATGAGTTCATATGGAGAAATATAGAGAAGGGATCGACTGTCTGTAGTCTTTTTTTACCTTTGACATTGTTCAAGATAAAACTAGATGGGAATACAAACAAACTATGATTTCTTTAATCAATCCGATCTTTGGAAAACATCGTGAGGAAACCTACACACCCGAGAGTTCTCCATAATGTTCTCGAAGGTGTGTGAAGTTTACCAAGCCGCACTTGGCCAGCTTGGTGGACTATGCCCTGTATCCCACACGCTGAGTGAGGACATCCGGGTCCAGCGATGGGACAGTTATGGGTTGTGATGATGATAGTTTCTTTCTATTTCACAATGAGATCTCATAGTTACAGTACAGTAATTGATACCACCACAGTAATTGATAGCACCACAGTAATTGATAGCACCAGGTAGTGCTGTTACCTATTTAATTCCGCTTCTTACAACACAATAGGTTAATCACATTCATACTGGAATTAGCGACATCTATAAACTCTATTTTAAATTATCTGCACGTGGCGTAATGACCCTGAGAGAAACTGCGACAATAGTTACGATATAAATTAAAAAATAAATGATGTTACAGATAAACCATTTCAAACACGAAGTATTACATTCGATGTTTACTCATTTGTCATGTAGGTGAGCTCTCGTGTGGCGTAGCATGAATGGGCGCGTTTCGCCGAGTCATGACGGGAATTCCATTATGTCTCGGAATCATGAAACACGACAACGACGGCACTATGTGTCACGACACGGCTCTGATTGTGAATGAATAGGGGTCAAAGATCGGCACGTACTGCCCCGATATTACTAGTATCCTGTCTAATATCATACGCTACACAACATGTCATACAAAAACTAATTTGACAGAAATGACATGTTACACAATAAATCCCGCCTTCACTCTATGATAAACAAGACGGAGTTATAAAAGTTGGCGCGTTTCAAAACTGTTGCTTTAATTTGGTTACTTAGGTATTAAAACCTGGTCTTAGTCCAACATTAATGCGATTTTTAACGATATAAAAATATATTACTGTTTGCTTATAATGACTAATAGGTTCCATGTTCATAATATCTACCTACGCAATAATAAGTAAAACGTCCTTGACATTTGATTGAATTAATGGAATGAATGATAACTTTATTAATTATGGAATGTATACCTCAATTTAAATTATATTTAATAGTATCATGTGAAGATTGATAACTTTCATTAATTTGCGTGTTCATTTGTAAGTTTGAGAATAATACCACCCACAGGATACATCGCTTATTATTAAATAAAATTGACGTAAATAATTACCATAAATTGACCGTTTCGACTAGTTGATGAAATTTGTCTAAGTAGGAAACTTAATTATAATTTTACTCATTGCGATCTTAAATACTGATAATACCCGTATGCGTTTATTTTGGTCGATGTTTATTTCATGAATACGATGTTTATTTCATGTGTTTTGGGGATTTTGACAAGATCTTTATAACGATTATGCATTGATTAATCTTAATAAACGTCCACAGAAGAATATTAATCTTCTAAGAATGTTATAGGTACTTACTTATATAAAAATATATATTAGATACATAAATACATTTTTATATTTGATTTCAAAAATAAAACTATTATTTAGAATTGATCGTTCAATTAGATCATCATTATTTATGTATCCATGTATGCCACGCACACGCACGAAGCTATTACGTCATAAGAACAAAACGCAATGAGATGAGAGTATATTAGCAGCCAGCTAATCTTAAATAAACCCAATAGATAGAACAATATACGCGAACGCAGCTTGGACGCGTCCAGAAATTTACTGTCCATAATTACAGGGTTAGCTCAGTTAATTGCGTACGGCCGCTCAGCCGTGCCTTCTCAGCCCGCTTTTTTGACTAAATAAAAATTGACTAATATTCATAATAAATAATGAATTCTCCTTTCTCAGGACTCCGAAGGATTACGCCACATAGATTGTCCGATTAAAAGGCCGACGGCTAATCAAAATGATCGTGACGGATTTTGAAAAAAAGCAATAAAAATAATTTTTTTTTTTTTCATTAATAATTAGCTTTCTTTATGTGTTTTTATATTATCACGTATAATATAAGGTTATCTAGAAATTCGTAAAAAAGACGTAAAAAAAGGACTTTTTCACGGAATTCAACCTTAGTCAATGACTACGTCGATGTCACAAAAACAGAAGACAAGATTAGGTTGCATATACAAATATTCGAAAAATATTTTGCTTCCTAAGAATGAATTGTGCTGAGATATCAAGAAGGCATGCTTATCTAAATTTAGATGGAACAATTTGGAGAAGGAGCAAAAACAGCGTTGCATGTTGTTCGTCGTTGCTCGGGGCTCTCCTTATAATTGCAGGGTTTCGTCCAAAAGCCCTCAATTATAAAATAATAGCAGATGTGGATCATAGTAATAACAATTATTATCACTCTCGCTTACCGTCATTATCGTTAAAATATGACCGATGAGGTGGAAGTGCAAATTCTTGGATTCCGGTGATTTACAGACTGCGCGGGATTCTTCATGTAGGAACGAATGAAGTGAAGGTTTTCTCACAATGATATATTACTTTTCGAATTAATGTATGATAGTAATTTTAGAGCAGTTATTAATAGAATTTAAGTATAAAATGGTTAGTAATAACAAGCACGTTGAACTAATTGTCCACCGCGATACAAACAAAAAGAAAGCAATTGATAACAAAAATGGAAATTACACAAAAAAGAAATTTGAAAAATAAATTTTACAAAACAAGCTATAGGAAGTTTATAAAAGTAAAAGAACATTCGGAATCGGTGGCAGCACCAAAAATGATGTACGTAATTGTATTAATGATACCCACGTAATATTTGATCTTAAATTGAAATTTGAATTATCTACGTTATTTAAACGAATGAAATCTCGATTATAGTTAAATTCATTTCAATACATTGGCATTTTTAAATCTCAAGTTTATATCGCGGTTTATTCCATCATATATATGCTAAAAGTATCTGGTAATGCGGTGATTATTCAAATTCTCCAACAAGTGAACGACCCCGCCTCTTTGCAGTCGCAATCTTAATAAAGACTTCCTAGGTGCACTACGAACGTATTTTATTTTTATGAAATATCATTCGCCGCATATAAACTTAATTAAAGACTGTGTTTAATTAAAATTCAACGAAAACAGTTACACGATGCCAGATTTATGTGGGAAGGAAGACAATTGTTTTATGCATATATAAACTGTAGTTCTATTCGAGCTTAGACAAATAACAGTAACCTATATGTAATTTAGTGAACCCAACGTACTGTATAAAACTCTCCGCAATATGCTCCTCGGTAGTTGTGGCATAGTTGATATTGTTAAAAGCTGAAATTGATCTTATTATAGCTCCTTCTCGGAAATATCCTAGATCGTGTTCGCGAGCGCGGCTAGCCCTGCTGGCGAACTGCAGTGTAATATTTCCATGGCGTACGTCCTATCCTCCCGTCATTACTTCGGCAGCTCCATCGATTAATCATTGCTCCTCTACCGGATAATTCGGCGGTTGATTTACTGAAAAGCAACATGTTATTACGGGATAAATCTTTATCTAGAAAAGCTAAGAAGGTCTAAGCGCGCCTCTGATTTACGACGCCCCCGGCCATCGCCGAGTTGCGTTTGATTTGTGATTCCCGGAGAACTTTGTTGTTCTCATCTTTAGTTGAATTTTAATGAATGACTCTCAAATTATACGGTTTAGAGTGTAATTATGCGTTGGAAAATCTTTGATTTTATTGCTTTTGAAAGATTTTATCCGTAACATTGAAAAATGGGATTGTGAGAATGCCTTTTCAGACCACATGTATTCTTATATTCATTCATTTCTAATTTGTATCTGTATTCAATGTTTGTGCTATTCAGATTAAAACCCAAATTTCACCAATGCTCAATATTAAAATCGAAGTGAAATCGGTAAGCTGGAGATATTGATATTGGCCTTTGATTCTGACGTGGCAGTTACTCACGAGCAGATAACATCACAATTTACGATGAGTTTACTAAACTTCGTCTTTCCTCCTCAATAGTAGAATTAGGTACTATGTTAATCTTCATTTTATTTTTCCCTGTTTTTTAACTTTTCCTACAGAGTTAAATAAACTTATAGTCTAAAACTTAGTATAATTAGTCCGCTAAGACATTTAGTGTGTGCAGACATTTACTGATAATATTAACCATTTCGTTAAAAGATATTAAATAAGTAATATTTTTCTCTATAGTATTTTATACTTATATATTTTCTTGTATATTTTGTTTTTTTTAGGTAGACTTTTCTATCTTATAGTTTAATCCTATTTAAGTTAGTCATATAACGACATAAGAAGTCCAACCGTACGTCTATTATTCCGAACAGTGTACAACGAAGGAAATACATTATAATATAGATCCAACGTAGAAAATAGCAATATGCCCTGATATCAGATTGATCGGTAGGTATATTGCTACAAAATGATTAATAATTAATAAATCTATCGCCGAGCCATCTCGAGTATTAAGAGGCGTAGTTCATCGGGGAAATTAATGAAGTCTTCCTCAGCATATTTCGCGGTTTAATAGGTGCTATTAATTTTATCTCAACAACGGACCATCTTTACGCGACGACGCAGCCATTTTATCTTAGTATTTCTAGTTGAAATTAATGTTTAGATTTAGAAACATGTTATTATGGAACCGTATCATTTACCTTTAATTATTAAGTATTTAATTGCTCTGTATATTCGGAGCGTATTCTCGTGGGTTGGATCTTAGAGGATATAATGTAATCTCGTATGTATATTATTTCCTTTGGAAATAGTTGGTAACCGTAAAAAATATGAACTTTCTCGTATTTTAGATGAATGGACGAACTTCTGGGTGATTTATGGTTAAACTTGTTATCAATTGAATGATGTATCCGTTTATGTTTTATTCGCCATAAAGGAGTAACGTACAGCGCACTGTACAGTTATAAAAATACTATAAAAAGTGAAAAATCACATATTATTGACTATGATAAAATAAATAAACAAACCAAGTACCTATATAATTTTAGAACCGAGACGATTAAATCACTCTGTTATCGGTGTCGTTTTTGTTGTAGCGAATATTTATAGTGATAAATATTAGGAAATAATAATTAATCAAATGTTTAATACAATTTTAGAGGCTTCAGTAATCAATGATTTGTTGTAGTGAATGTAAGACCTATTGTATAATTGTGATTATTAACAAATGTGCAAATTCGAGTACCTAATTTTATCAATTTTTTTTATATGTATACTTATAAGTATAAGTTATCGTCGAATAAGTCGTTATAAGTATACTTGTAAGTATAAGTATACATCAAAGTATTTGTGCACTTTGTAAAACCGATGGTAACTTTATGTATTCAATTCTCTGTCAGCAAGAGAAACTAAATTCATGATAGCAACAATGTGCCGAAAGGACCCACCGTAAACGGTTGCGAGGCCGCCCTTCGTCAATGCGAAATCTTTAAGCGCAGAGTAAGTATTCAATAAAATATTTCAGTCGTAAAGTGATGTACAGCGCGTCAAGCAGCATACATCACAAAAAAACGTCGAGTGGAAGCTTCGACAAGCTCACAAAAGCTCGTAAAAGCTCTCGACTATTACGTAGTTATTGTTATAGGGTGGAAACACCATTATTACACGGCTTTACTGGTTTATTTTGTTGTTGGGCGCGCATCGTCCAACGCCGACGCTGTCATGAGCGCCGACGCGCCTCCGCTAGTTAGTGTAGCGTTTTATAAGCTGATTCGTACATTCCATTTGCATAAAATAAACTGCATGAGATTTAAATTCGAATATGAAACTAAACATTTCTCACTGAAAATTCTTGTGGAGCGTAATGAATTCATAAACTATTTTAATTGCATAAACATTTCTTCTAAATGTAGAGATTAATAGCAATCTTGTAGTTCAATTATAAAAATATCTCCAATTCACCTCTCCTTAAGTACAGTAACGTCCAAATCAAATTTCTACGTTTAAAAACTTAATGCCTTCTTAAAAATATTTAACATGTGAATAGTTGATGTTCACTGCTAATCCTATTATATTTACAAATAGCGTCGAGGACTGACATCTAAATATCATTCCTCAAATGAACAGCACTCCATCGACTCTTTGTGTTCAACACTTGCTTTTATCCCGTGCAGCGGAAGCATTCAAATGTACGCCTTTATTCCGGGATTAAACGAAATTTTGCATAGGAAACGGTCGTCAAATGTCCCGTCATTGAATGTACGTGCATTGAAAGTACTATGAATGGGTCTAAGCGGACTACGGCGACAAAGCATTCGTATCAAAAAGAAGAATCACACGTGTTGTGACTGAAATTTGAACAATGTTTCCATATTGCATAGATTAAATCTAACCAGATAAAATCGAATATGGAATATTGAATTATTTATTATGTCCAGCGTTAAAATGTTGTTTTGACTACGAAACTTCCCACGGATTGGAAGAATCAGTTAAGTCAAAAAATAAGGATAAGTGTATTTAACGGAGTACATTTAACTTAATTATTACATGTAACTTTATTTATTAAAAATACTTTGGCAATAATAAATAATGTTTAAATAAATATTATAATGTAACAAGATATTTAGACGCTTTTTTGTTTGCTATCAGCTGTCTGATGCTTTTGTAGTCATATTCTTTTATTGGCGGAAATGATATTTGACTGTCACATCACCGATAGTGAGACAGATAAGGACTTAAAAAATGTCGTATACATAAACGTAAAAACTATAAACGCGTTTTTATGTAACAAAAAATAGTGACTGTGCTGTTCACCATTGCGGGTTACCCTGGTCTAAATGTAACCCTGAGAATCGTATCAGGTCATATCCATACTCATATTATAAATGTGAAAGTGTGTTTGTTTGCTTGTCCTTGTTTCACGGCGTAGCATCGCTATGGTATGATTATCAGTTTGGAGATAGTTGGGAGCACGACGAGTACTATAGGCTACTTTTTACCATGAAAGAACATCTCATTTATGTGAAAATATCCATTACGATGTACATTTTAGCCAAATTCAATTAAGTGCTTATCAACAAATCATTGCCTAGCAACCAGTGATAGAGAGGAAACAACCTTTTTATTCCTGTTCGTTTCTCACACGTGTGCGAAGCTGTAGCCAACATCTCGTTTATTCGTTTATTATAAAATAGTATTGTCATCTGAAACAAACAATGAGTTAAATTTCAATTCAGTAGGGTAAAAGGAAGTAATTTAAATTCAGCTTGCAGAATTTGATTTAAATAGAGATACTAACAAAGTAAAAAACTAAGAAACTACACATTACATATAAACTTTTAAAAGTGTCAATTTTAACGCAATAACCGGTCTTCATCTACGTGTAAAACGATTTGTACACATTGCAATAGTAAGGAGTGTAATGGATTGTTTGAAATGCGTGCACAAGCATACAGCATACAGTTGGACGGAAGTAGGTGTAAGATTGCAACCGGATACTGCGCAGTGCACCCCTTGCCTCGCCTGGGAGCATTGTGCAAGCCGCCACGTGGATTTCAAACACTCGCTACATTGTACTGCTTAAGGGCAGATGCTAAAACCGTATTAGTCTGCTCAGATGTCTTAGCTCACGTGTAAAATATAGTAATATTTATAAAAATAGTAATAGTAAACTATAGTTATTATTGACTATAGTTACTGGCCTTGAAATAAAAGAAACGTAGGAAAGTAAGCTCTCATCTGGAAACTATGGAACATTATGAGTCGTTTGCGCGGCTGATTCAAGGAAAAAGGTGACGACTTTACGGAAAGATAAATCGAAAAACGAATACTAATAACAATAATTTAATAAAAATGTTGGTAATAAAATCCTAACGTGAAACCCCATCGTTAATAGGGCCGGTTACTGTCGCCTTTTGTCGACACCTTTGTTTACAGGGTGACTAATATTCAGAATTATATTCTGGTATATTCTTTTGAAAATCGAATTGTTGAACTTAAATTAAAGTTTTGAATAATAATACTATGTACTAACGTTTGTACTTGTGCCGTGAAATTTCGTCCAGTGAAACAAGTACAAATTCTATGTCAGTAAAGATGTCCCATAATGATTTAATCTGGCGAGAAGTATATGCAATCTGAGATACTTTATTTGCTTAATTTATAATTCCAACAATCATACTATAATAATTAACAATGTCAAAAATCACTTACTCGCCTACTCACCTTCTCTTCATCTATTGTTTACAACCTCATTAGTACAGTACTCAAAAAATACATAATAATAATTATTACGATTAATTAATAAGGCATTGTGCAATATGAGAGGCGTGTTGAACACGCGAATGCACCGCGTGCGCAACGGGTCCACCCCGCCGCCCGCCCTACCGCCCTGCCGCCCGCCCAGCCACCTAGCGCAGTCGTAGTAACAATGTAACAAAAACGCCTGCAGCTATTCACTCTCGTTAACGAACATATAATCAATAGAATTCATGTAACAAAAGTGAATAAAATTATACCACGGATTTATTTGTATTTTGCAACACGAATGATGTTTTTAAAGGCACTCTTTATTAATGTTTGATGTGTAAATTGTAATGTAATATCAATAGTATGGTTGTTTTTTATAATAAAATTTTACACAAACGCTTGGAAAATGAAATGTTATCTTATCATTGAATTGAGGAAATATGATAATATGAGGAGTATTAGTAGATATTATCAGATCATTCTCTGGAGAAGAGACTTTTTTTTTTACTCGCAGTAATGGTTCCAGTGCGAATATTTATATTCTTATTTTTATGTGTAATTTAAATGACTGTTAACTTCGAAAAAATATTAACGAGGCTTTAATAACAAATTTAAACATTTATCTGAGTCTACTACAGTGATAATCTAACCTTTTTTATAATATTTGTAGGCCTAAACTAGTATTAACGTACTATCTGTAATAATGTAAATAAAATTATTTATTAAAAATATTGTATTCTTGTTGAATAATACCTGCATCTGTTGAGATGGCAACACGGAGTATTTTGTCAGTTAGAAAAAAGTCAGTTGTAAATCAGTTGAAGTTATGTTATAATTAATTTGAGCAAATATATAAAGAATTTCTAAAAAACATCATCATTCTTTTCATATCTGTGATCCCACATATATGTATGTTGTTAATGTAATATTATTCTATGTTCAAAAGAGACTGAAAGCTTTAGTCTACAGAGTAACGCAGATTTATTTAAAAAATATTCTATTAGACACTGCCAGCTGTTACAATTCCACAATTTGGATGGAGATTTAATGAAAGTAGGCAAGTATTTTTTGGCCACAAAAGGCAATAAATGTTTCCGGTTTGTAATAAAGTACATCGGGATCGTGACCCCAGCGCCTATTATAAAAATTGGTCCATTTTTTACCGACAATCCGTGCGAGGGCGGATACCTACCGCTCGTATGACAGGATGCACTTTCCTATACATTGTGGATATCACGTCAAATCGAGTAACATGAAACATCTGCTCTGAATACATGTGTTTATTGATATGTCTAGGTAATATGAAGCGTTTACTGCGTTTTGGGTAGTCCTGATTGATTAAACGAGTTAAGCTACAATACAAAAACAACAAACAAAACAAACAAACGCTAACACACTCATACCCAATAGGATTCCCAGTGTCCCAGGTGGCATGGACAACACAAATAACACGTCACTAACACCTTCGTATCGAGAAAAAATATTTATCTGTCACATAAATATCTGCTCCGGCCGGGAATCGAAACCAGTGC
>DWPA01003036.1:0-14739 GCA_018251375.1 Calpodes ethlius
TACTGCGTGGTTGTAATACTGCATAATGATTTTTGTCGGTTTCGTAATGTTTGACATCTGCGGTTTATAGCTTGATGGAAGTAAATGCAATTCTTTTGGAACGAGCTTTGTTTATTTAAATACTTTTAAAAACTGAAACACACTGCCTTATGATAATTTTTTTTGGAACTCGTTTTTTTTTTATTGATGGTAAATTGAAAATCATCATCGTTACAGAAATAATCTCTACAAAGAGGTGTTTCTTGTTATTTATTTGTTTTTATGAATTACCAAGTACTGTAATATTATTTGTTCATAAATTATTAGGTACCATTTTTTATACTTTAAAATTAATAGATGGTTTTAAATTTTTTACTAAATCTTTTAGGATCTTCTGGTACCTGAAACTTAAACCTTACGCTTCGATCAGTATTGTTATTAAGATTAATGGTGATAATGACCTTCATAAGAACAAGACGGCCTCATATTCCACGTGTATTTATTTCTTGAAATTTCATCCAGAGACTAAAACTTTATTAAATGATGCTACTTCCTGGAGACTAGTAATCACCTCATTAACAACATTTTTTTAATTTTATTGGTCAATTAAAGTAAAAAAAAGTAATAAGCAGAAGAAAAAAAATTGCACAATTGCAAGAATTAACAAAACTTTTGTGACTGAATAGGCACTACTCTTTTTTAACCAACTTGTTGTTACTAACAGATACCACGGATTGATACCACTTAATATCTTAAATAGTATTTACTAGTGTCCCTTTTTCTAATTCAACATCAAAAAATATTTTCAATTGTAATTACTATTGTAATTGCATAACACCGACCTCGTAATGGGTGCGCGTACGCAGTTAGATAATAAATTAAATAACAATTTGTCACGTTATGTCATGGGTCGGCCGTCAGACTTACTGAAGGTAACATAACTCGCATTAGTATTACTGAAAACTGAGATCTTTATCCTTATAATCAGTTTTGATTATTCACCGAATCAAATTTAATTAATAGTTATAAAATAAATTATCGAAATATACATGCTTGCTATGTAAATCTTACAGAATGCCGTAGATCTTTCTTTAAATCAACGTCAAAAGGTTATCAATGCAATACGTATGTATATAATTTTTATTAGAACTGCAATATATATATATATATATATAAAATAAACAGAGGACGAGGTTGATATATTAGTTCATGCTCAAAAACCATCCACATATTTAGTACACGCAATATTTTTACAAATATGTATTTGTCACATAAATATCTGCCCCGGCCGTGAATCGAACCCGGGACCCCTCGCTTCGCAGGAAGAGTCACTACCAACTAGGCTACGGGGTCGTCAGTTATGACAAGTATTACGATTAGTACACATTGTTATCCCAAGACAAGGGAAATACTCAATGCTTAACGATATTAACGGTTGCATTTTAACATGTGATTCGTTATATAATTTATTTTTTTCATTTACATTCTATTAATGGCCATTACAGTTTTATATTGCACAGTTAGTTAAACTACGCTTAGTTATTGTTGATTTCTATTTAACGTTAATCATTACAATAGATATTGTGAACATCATTAGACTATACACAATTTAAACAATGACAAACCAACCCACAATACCAAATAACATCTCTCACAAAACCACATCGTTAATCCAGGTTTTAATGATCATTGAACGCATCTATCCACTAATGATCAGTCTATGAGTCTGACAAATCACTATAAAGCTATTTAGATGTTCATGAGCTCACTGATTGACAGTCAGAGGTCACGGGTTCGTTCCCAGACGAGATTTTTGGCATTCCTCGCAAGAAGGACGTTACGCCTTTTGATGATGACATGACTCAATTGAGCGTTGTAAACTATGTTATAATAATAGGGCGAGCTTCGATGATCCAATAGGTAGGTGTAGTATTGATGCATAAGGTCATTGGATAACGATACGTATTGACTACCGATTTATATGTATTTGTTGTGCCTATAGTTATATAATCATCATTATATATTCTATACGTTAAACAATCAATTCTTGTATTTCTTGTATGGTAATTGGTTTCTTTGAAATGGCTCTAACGACTTCGAAGAAAATTTCAAGTTGGGGGTTATTTGAAGTAATGATTCCATGAATTTGTTGCAGTTTTGGAAAATACAGGTGGTGCCATCTGTCCTTCCTATATTTGGGCAATTGATTTAGTTTACTTAGCTTGACACCAGATGGCGATGTTACAAATTTTATTCTTCTTATTACAATATATTAACCAGGCTTATATTAAACTAATTGACTCCGTGTTGCGCATCGACTTCGATCGGAGCTTGGTTACTCATGCTAGTAATAATAATAATAATAATATGTACTATACTTAACCTATGACCCGCTACTTGTAGCCTTTTGTGATTTATTATGCGGTCCGGTATATTACCAAATTTATCCACAGGAGCATTAAAATTTAGAATTAATGGCAACAAATTATTTAGACCAAAGGGCATAAAGATTAAGTTAAAGATAAGATAAAGTTTAAACGCTCATTTTTCAGTACACGCTCCGGACAAGCTTTAACGTGACGTATTTTCTGTCATGTCATGTCAAACTGTACAGGAATTACACTTGTTTTCCATACCAAATGTCATTTTCAATACATATTTGAAGCTGAGCGTGAATCGAAAAAAGTTAATTCTAGGGGGGTAGGTTTAAGTTTACCATATTAGAACGATCTTAACGTGTGTGTATCATAAAAGTTGGTAGGCTTAAATTCGTATCCTTACTTTTTTACGATCCATCTATACTAATATTATTAATGCGAAATCGTGTTTGTTTGTTTTTCCTTCTTTCACGGCGTAACGAACAGTCCTTGTGATATATATTTTGATGTAGAGATAGTTAAGAGGATAAAGAGTATTGTAGGCTACTTTTCACTGCGAAAATGTTATTTCTGTGGAACGATTCAAATTATAGTGTTTAACAAGTAAGAGTTTCCTAGCAACCATTGATAGAATGGAATTTATTCACAAGCGGGCATAACCGCGGGAAATATTTAATAAAGAATATAAAATCTGTCAATACGTTATTATATACCACATAATATCGCTATTCGTGAATATCTATTTTGCCAAATGATTATATTATCTACCGATAAGGCATCAAGCATTAAGCTCACAAGTACATCGATATATTCTATTATGGTCAATAAAGTTTAAATAAATAAAACATAATGGAGGTCCGTTAGCATATCCATTGGAGTGAAGGAATGGACTATCAGTAATATTATGATATTACTCTATAACACTAGTAGAATGACGTATAATTTGATTTAAATTTTTGACTGAAAAAAGTTTGAGGGACTGTTTGTGATATATCATACATACATTATAATGCAACGCAGTGTATTTCATTATTAATCACTGTTGTATTAACATCACGTTTCATATTAGATCGACAATAGAGAACGCAATTAAAAAACCCATTTCGAGAAGAAAACATTATGATTGGCACATCCTGAGTAATATAGCGTGATGGGTGTCAGTAATTATCATAATCGCGCAATTATATCACAAGAATCCGCTAAGAATGTGAAAGGTTGATGATTCAGGCACAATTAGACAGGTACTTGAGGATGTAGATATATTATGCTCAAGGACGCGCAGGGTTAGGTTATAAAGATGACTGTTGGATGAAGAATAGCAACGAAAAGGTTATCGATACCTTTCTGTCATTGGTTGCTAGGCAACTCTTTGTTGTTAAACAGTAGCCTGAAATATACGTATATCGTAATCGATCTTACCATAGAAATATGATGGTTTTTCAAAAGTTTTGGAAAAGTAGACTATGGTACTTTTCATCTCCCAAATATGTCCACACTGAAAATCATACAGTAACTACGCTTTGGTGTGCCTTGAAAGAAGTACAAACTATAAACACGGTTTCATATTTATAACTTTAGTGTAGGTTGTACGAGACGTCAAAACATGACGGATAAATCTGGGAACACATTATGTAAAGTAGAGTCGAAATTTCTTTCCATAATAGTCTTTCCAGTACATCTATTTCTTTATTTAAGATAGACCGATGTAGGATGTCGATATATCAAGCTGAAGGACGCGAAGAGTTAAGTTATAACGCATATTAATACTGAACTTAGTTCTCGTTTATGTTTTGATGGGATACTCTTATCTGTTTCCGACTGTACTACTAGTATAACTCATCGAGTTACAGTCAGTACAGTCAGCTCAACCTCCACTCTCTTACATTCAGTTCAAGGTGCAGCCTACATGGGATTAGATCGGTTTATTTTATTTGCGTGTCGCAGTCAAATTAGGAATATGGCGTTCACTCGGAATGTCCTGGTTATGAGTAAATTTACTTACAGTAGAATATAATAATCAACTTCATAACCAACAGAACGTATGATTTCATGTAAAAATGTCACGAAAAATGGCGATGCTGAATAACACGAGTAAAGGATAAACAGAACGGCATCCTATTATAACCAAACAATTATGTATCACAGATAATAAAGACAGAGAGAAAGAGGGTTTTATACAGAGGGAAATTTGATATCTTATCTACTTACTAATTTGTGTTTTTTTTTTATTTAAGTTCTTTTTAATACTATCAAAACGTAGAACTCTATTAGCTGATAAATAAGCGATAATAATGAAATAATATTAATTAGGATTTTAATGACCTTTATGGCAACACTTGTGTGACACACAGACATGGAAACATTTTCGGTACTATATCGGATCAGAACCGGATGTTGCCGTGGAAACGAATGGATATAAGAATAAGCTTACTTTGGTTGTTTCTATTGTCAATAAAGCTACGTATACGGGATGTATTGATGGCCACTAATATTATGGTTATAACGACACTGGAATAAGTTTTATAACTCCAATAAGTGGCTATATAATTGATTAATGGTAGAACATTGAAACCTTTTATAAGTTAAAATTCAAATCTATAATCCAAATCAGCTGTATATAATATAATATCAGAATATACTCAGAGAAAAAATAAAGATAATAAAAATCATATCATGATATTCTCCTTAAAATTTAAATAATTGATTATGTTCTAATTCCGAACACTGGCAAATGGTGCAAGTAATATTTGTAGACATCATCATAATATTTTGTATCGGCCAATATAAATATTGTCTCAATGCTGACTTGAACTGCAACTCAGTGCATCCATTGAGTTTAATGAGCACCCGATAATGAATCTATACGTCTAAACATAGAGTAATTGACGTATAGTGAAATATATTTATATAACTAATAAAAATATATTCTCACATATTTCTATCCCTGGGTAGTTACGAAAAATTGTGGTTAAGACTTTAACGTAGTGATTTGGCGCGAAAAAACTATACTTGACGATGGTAATTGTGCTTGCAATATATTCAAAAATGTTATCCTGAAAAACATTTTAAATATATTAAGCTTTATAAGACTATAACCTAAAAAAATTAAGATAATAATTATTTCAGGAATAAATATTGCTTACAAAAGTATCGCAGTCAAGTTAATACATTTTACGTCAAATCACAGCTTCAAGATGTTATAAAATAATTTTAATCGAGCTTGAAATGACATCTCTGTCTCACGTCTACTCTATACTGAACTCTCTTCGTGAGAACATAGATTGGCTATTATTTATTGGTCTATTCGAAACAGTTAAAGATACCACGCTGTGGCTCATTGCGTGACGCAGTGAGCTAATCACTATTTGATGAGCTCAGTGGCGCAAGTTCACTTCCAATGAGCTTAATTAACGTTTAAGGTTATATAATGTTAGGTACTTACTTGAAGCTCATAGCCCGACCACCCCTACTACTTGTGAGCTATAAATTATTGGTCGAGTTAGGCAACTTTTACGTGTGAAGTTAAAGTAATTAATTAAGTTTAATTAATGATCTAAGTAACTATTTTTATTGAATAGCGAAGTATTTGAACGAAGTAAGTTGATGCAACTATTTTTTCAATGGCTAAGAATTTGATCGAAGTTAGAACTGTCAATATTTGGAAATATTCAAGGAATAGTTGCTTAAGTAATCATTTGAATTTAAGTAGTTTTTTTTTTTTTTCAAATTCCACAGCTCTTAATTTGTATGTGTTACAGAGTATAATAATCTAGTCATATAGCCAATAACGGATTTACATTTTATAGTTTATTTTAAATATAATTACTGTCACCAAGGTATTTCTGTGCTTCAGTAGTCTTGCGCGTGCGCTTACATCTATTTGAGGGTATGTATTACTTTAACTATTGATACAAGTATTAGCGTAGTAGTAATGTGGGACTAGTAGTGGTATTCATGGGTGCTTCCATCGGCATATTAAGCAATTGCTAATTATTCAGTAGTACGAAGATTAATTTTCACTATTCGTTAGATTTTCTCATGCCCGCAATTATATGGATGTTGTCGCTACGAGGTAGAAACCATTTTAATGATTTCAAGACAGAGTTATAATTCTTGCGACCTTTATTGAAAAAGTTGAAAATGAAAAGGATAAATAATTATTGTAATAATAACATCAAATTAACAACAAGATGTAATATGCATTGGAATCCCGAACAACTCTATTTTCCGTATGATTAGACTCGAAATTGCTATTTTCCTGAGCTTTTTGACTTTTGACTGTGAACTTTTTGAATGGTGCAAGCTCAATTAGAACTACTTCCTCTTATAATATAAAGTTTAAATTTAAAATTTTGCTTAACTGATCCGAATACATAATAGTAATACCTATATCATTAAATGATTTTGAATTCGAAAAATTGCGAAATGGTTCAAAAAATTACAATGTACACTGGTTGCTGATCGTTAGCTTTAGATGAAGGAACTCCTAAATGTTAAACAGTCCAGTAACTAGTATTTATATATTGTATAAAAGTGTTTTTACTTTTTAAACTATTAATTTAAGACTTCCGTACGCGCTGAGATGAAGACCCGAACATAATAATACGTCAATAATTTTTATTTATCATTAAGGTCGGTTTGTGATCATTATACTATATAAGGGCATGTATACTTAACTCTAACTATGAACCTTATAAGGGTAACACAATTTGGCCAGTCATAAATAACATTATAAGTATATAAACATAGTCTAATATTATTTTTCGTTAACTAATGCATATTTATGTAAAGAAAAATTATTGATATTTAAGTCAATTGATCTTATCGTTTTAAGATGTGATGTAAAGGCCGATTATAGATTTATTTAAATAAAAGCTAATAATTTTAGTTGTAATTAATATTTTTTTTTATTATTTAATTTTTATGTTCTTCCTGTATTTAACTTCCTTTAATTCAGTCCTTTTAAACATTTCCTGACCTTTGCACTGTCGTAGTCAATACTTGGGATACCAGAATTCACTGCCAATATGGTTATGTTACGCGTATTACGCAATTAGAACTGTAGAATAAGCTGTTTAATTAGCACTAGTAACTAAAAGTTAGAATAAGGTAAGTAATTTATTGTTAAAATGAATGTATAGTTTAAAAACTAAAATAGGCTTTTATAAATAAATAGTAGAGGTGCCATTTATTATTGGGGAGTTCCCTTGTCTGTAGCCAAAACTTAATGTATTAGGTTATGCATATCATAAATATGCATTGTAATAGTTATAAACACAAGTAAAAGTTAAGCTTCGTAGGATAAGCGGAAGTAGTTCTAATTTAACTGGCAAGATTCTATCCAAATAAAGATAGTAACAAAGTAACAAATATTACAAGTTAAATCTTTTAACAATATGAAAAACTGACGAGTTGAGAGGAAAATCACGATTTGTAGAAGATGGATTTTGTGAAGGATAAAATAAATTTAGTTTGCTTTAACTACGTGAAAGTTAAAGGCTTTGTCTAATGACTTTGTGGTTATTTTTACTGAGCATTGACTAGTTAATGGGTTCACTACCCATTAAGTTTAAGTTATTGGAATAATTTGTTAAAACATTAGTACTTAAACGAAATTTAAGTAATCTAGTTTATAGTTAAGTGAGCTTCCAACGTTGTTACTCAAAGTTATTAAAAAAAATCACTGTTCGGTTTATAAGGTGGTAAATTTGACCATTATGGTCGAATTGGCCATATATGGCTTATTATTAAGAAAAGCTTATTAAAAAGTGGGGGTAAAAATTGTTTGGTAGCCGACAAGAGGATTGATAGGTATACTAATGTACTAATTGTTTCCTAACTAAATTTTGCGATAAAGAATGCCTGTTTTATTATATACGTGTTAATATAAAGGCCTTCGCACATTGTCTACACCATCTTGACAGTGAGTAACACATCAAAAACCTTACATTTTAATTCTCATAAGTTGAGACAGTGTAGAGTTGATATCGAGTGGGTGTTATGTGCGAAGGCCTTAATGTACTAGGAACGCAAATTAAGTATTTAAGCTCATAAAAACACCTAAAATGTTTTTGAACTGTAAGTATTGAGGCGTGCCGTTACAAGTGTGGGTGGTAGTAATGCAACTCTCAATCAAAACTACAACTTGCTATTGTTTAAAACCTACGCTGTACTACGAGTACTTATATATTATTATTTTTGGTAATTCGCCCACAAACGAATAGAGTAGCCATTGTAATTCGTAATTGTAATTTTAATTGGTAAGGTAGCATATGAAACAATATATTTACACGTAACTTGTTCTCTAACTCTACAATCGAGAGGATACAAATTTGAAGCACTTACTGTCAATATTAAGGACGTTTTATACAAGTTTAAAACTTGTTAAACGATTTTGTTATGCTGAACTTTACTCGTAACCGACGATTTACTGAGATATAGCCGTTTATATACTTAACACGTCAATCAATAGTGGCAAAATATGGAGAAGGCTCAGATCGGAATAGGAAATAGCAGAACTAGTTGTGTTAAAACCAAGTTTGCGTGGCAAACAGAATGAGAGAGAAATAGATTGAGTAAGGGCACATTCACTCTGCCAATATGCGGAGCGTTTTTTTAAAGTATGCAGTCGATTTTCAACCGACTATGGACGAAGCACATGTGGACGCTATATGAACAATTTTTCATTTTCATACACTTTCTGTTGCCACTGCGGGCGATTGTGAACTTTTGTTCATGCATACGTTAAACCTTGATATCTGATACTTTAGTTTAACTAACAACATTATCATGTAAAATATTTTTAATATTTTGGCTCTATTGGAGCGACTCAATATATTAACTCCTAATCTCATGCCGACGACAGAATCCCTTCAGTTTATTGAAAACAAAATAATGACGCCAATCCTTCGCCGGTAGCTTGTCTACCGCAAGTTGCGACAAGAGCCGTCCGTCTAATTTGATGATAATATTATTATTGAGTAATTGATATCACTACTGGTAGTATTATCATTCTGTGGAAATTCCGTTATTCGCCAAACAACCGTACGTCAATACGTTTTCTACGTGCGTGTATTATCCTTAAAAAAAGATCAATCGTGGATAACAGACTTCTATTTCATCTATGCGCGTATCTAAAAAAAGTTTTTCTTTCAAGTATTTATAAATAAATTTCTCGCAACAATATACCTAGTAACAAGTCAGATCAAAGAATATCCTTTTAAAGCTTAAAGCTGCCGCGTCAAATTTATTCTACTTTTGAACTCAATTCAAAGGTGAATTCATAGCTTCAAAGTTTAGTGTGTCGATCCTATTTACACCAATTTCGAAGGCGATAAATCCCAATCAGGTTATTAAACTGCATTCTAGATGCATCTCCAGCGTATTACGCAAAATGGTTGCACTAATGCAACGTTGCACCGGTGCCATAGAGTTCGTATGTTATAGAAATGGGTTATAATTTTCATCACTAAAATTTTAGCACATTCAATTTTAGCCAGTCTCGACTGGTTAATAATTCCATCAGTCATTAAGTTTTACTTTTTATTATTTATTTTGAGAGGTACCATAAATGAATAAATATGTGTTTTTATGTTGTAATTCAATTGTCTTTAAACGTTATTAAAAAGTCGTATTATTTCATATTTATCTAAGGTTTTGGTGTATGTAATCACGATATGGAATAACTTATAATGGGCTTTTTGTAACTGCTATATCGAGTAATGGAAGGGATAACGTATTGTGACTCATTTGTTGCTTATTGAGCGTTTGATCTTTGAACCTAATATGTACAAAAATCAGCCTTTTAGATTTGTTTGGGAGTCTGAAATTTTACTAATAAAAATAGGGCAGTTAAAATTAGATATATTATTTCTTTTTTTTATATATATAGAAGTGGCAACACTCATTACACTATCGCAGTTATCATTTCTAAATGTTCTTCAAACTTATTTAAATATGTTCTTACTAGCTGTCGCCCGCGGCTTCAACCGCGTGGAAAAAGAACAGCAATAAAAAGGTTCTCGATTACTTAAACACTTACTTTAATACCGCTGACATATACGTCGTACTGGATATTTCCACATAAATCTGATGTTTTCGCGAACAAAAGTAGACTGTTACTCGTGAATGTTACTCTTCATCCCTCCAACTATCACTAAAGAACATACCATATCGACGCTTCGTTGTGTCGTGAAAGAAGGACAAAAAAACAAAAAGCAAACCAACAAACACACACACTTTTACGTTTATAATGTTAGTATATATTTGGCCTTAATTTTAACAGGTTAAAACTTTATGGTATTCTAAATTTAAATTGGCATTTACCGCCTCATCTTCCCTGGTATGTATAAAAATTTAAATTAAATGGGCTTCATGGAATCTTGTCTTTAAATGCTTTACTCTGTTGGACAAAAATGGATAGGCCATTCAATAACTACCGTAAGAGGGCATTACTTTACCAATTAATCCTCTTACAATGTTGTAGACAAGGCGAGTCGGTGAGTTTTAAGGATATATGTATAGGTAACCATTAATTATACATTATTATATATTTAACTATTAAATATCGTCTTCATTCTTATTGTTAAGATGTGATACAGCAAAGTTAAATTAAACAAACATTCAATGTCAGTCCGAGCTTACTTCAATACCTTAATAAAAATTATTGGGCTGTTTTTGAAATTAGCAGACACAAACGACACACAAATGAACTAAGAAACAGAAAAAAATATAAATAAATATTTTTATTACATCTTTTCGAAAAGATTTCGAAAATTTATCCCATATTCGGAGGGATAAAATGTGATTTGAATTTAAAATGTAAATGTTATTAGTAATCGTTCTAATCACCAAAGATATCAATTACACATTGAATTAAAAAGTCACAGGCTGTATGATAGTTATCCGAGCGTGTGGCAAATTAAAAAATAAAAATACGAAAAAAAAGCGCGCGAATTTCGCCTTTGTAATTATACGATCAAATTATATTTTTGATTAAATGGAATCCTTGTTCCTTGAAAATTTACTTGATAATAATAATGGATATATAGAGAACGTCCGTAAATCGAATAAATAGAAAAAACCAGTCACCAGCATAAATCCGAACGAATCAAACTCCAAGAATCCGTTTCATTCAGTAACATTTCACAAGAAAGATGAGCCCACCGCCGCGCCAGCGCTGTGGCAACACTAATCAACGAAAGTCATTAGTACTCCTGCCAGGTCGTTTATATCTCATTTGCTTCCGCTAACCGCATTTATTTGTTACTTTGAATGTACACGGTTCAACCAGGTGGATTCACGTCGATTCTTTAAATGTAAACCGTGCTACCGAGATCTGCTATTTTAGTAATTAAATAAAGTGATAATCATATATTAATATTGTGAGTTATGAGCAGTTCCGTTTCGAATTTCTTACGTCTCCGCCTGTTTTGTTTTCGGAGATAATATGGAATTTAAATAAAACAGATTTCCTTAGTCTAGGCATATAGTTTTTTAAATAGATCTGTACTATTATCTATTCGTTTTGTAAACACTGAATGGAGCGGTTGTACTGAAAAATATTTTTTGACATAATCGTATCAAGTGTAATCATAATTCAATTCTCAGTAGTAGTCCGAAATAATTGAGTTATAATCTTAGATTTTGTGATGGAAATTGGTCTGCAATAATGGCTATTGATCTGTTTAAATATTTAAGGATGTGGGAATCTGTTTATTGGTGATCTGTCGCTGCGAGCGATAAGACGGAGGAATCAGGCTGTATTTGACCTTAAACTTTTATATTTTTCACAGATATAACATTCAACTAAAAAAATTAATGATAGTGAATCAATGTTGTTTAAAAAATTTAATCTTGGTTAAATATTGCCACCGGTTGCGCCCCGTAGGTTCAAGGCCACAAGTTTCGCTATACACTCGTAAGTTGAGACATAGTAATGTATGTTCATTATTTGTACATTCCTGCAAATCAGTATAATTAAAGAGAATAAAGAAATAATCAGCTTGTATTATTGTAATTTGGTTTTTATATTGCATCGTTACTAAGATCTTTATTACTACATTGCCTGATAGATGAGCAAAATGCTACTGGTACCAAATCCGGTACGCTTACACTTACACACCAACAGATATGCATACACACACACACACGAACAAAGCTAAGTCCACATTGAAAAAATATGGAGAATGATTCCTTGAATTGTCTATTCTATCTTGTGGAATAGTTTGCTGGTTTAGTACCGTTGTGGTTTCGGATTCCAATGCTTGCATCTAATTAATAACTCGGTATAGGTTAAGATTAATTGGTCAGATATAAAGTATAATATACCTTTATCCGTATCCTTTCTGTCATTTGTTACCAGGAAACGCATTGTTGATAAACTCATTCATTTGTTTGAAATATATATAATATAATAATCGTAATGGATCTTCTTACAGAAAAGAGTTGGTTTTTAGTGGTGAAAAGCCTATGGTACTCTTTATCTTCCCAATTACCTCCAGATTAAAAGTCATTGACCCTGAACTGCGCCGTGAAAGGACAAACAAATCGTCCCCATAGAAGAAAAATTAACTAACAATATTTAACTTTCGGGAAAATCGCAATTTAGTGTTTTGTTTTTAAAAAATCGTTAATAATTATTAGTAAAATAATATTTTTTGTCTAGAGAACAATACCATTTTTTACATATTGTTGTAAATCAGAATACTTTATTAAATAAATTTTATGATAATGCAATAAAAGTGATTTTGGCTGTAATGTTACCAACATTAGTTATTTTTTCTTCTATAGGGACGATATACATTTTTCCATTTATACTCGCAATATTAGTATAGATGCCACCAAACTTGGTGGAAATATTATTTGCAAATAGAGTCTGAGAAGTTATGCTTCACGCATATAACAAGATATCTTCTATGCTGGTGTTTCAGAATTTTTTTTTTACCATATTCAAAGGACACCGAAGTTTAATTATGATGAATAAGACTTTAAATCCCACACGGGATTCAAGATCGAATTACATGAATCACTTTTTCCTTGAATGTTATTGGTGGCCATGTAATATGGACAAGGAAATGCAATAACTCACTGTATTGTACATCGGAATCTAACGTCCGTCCTAAACAGATATCAATGATTGAATGCCGCCGAAGTTGAGTAATTGTTTTGGAATTGCTTCTTTGTGCGGTTTGAGGCGTATTATGTGGTACGTAGCCAAGGTATTGCTGAAATATATATCGAAGTCTCAAGTGAATTCATTTATTTCGTAACAAAGAAAAGGATAAGTAAAGAAAAATAGTCGTTGAAATCTCAAGTTTGGCGATTATTCAGTCATCATTCAGTTTCGATCACTTCTTAAGATACCTCAGTATTTCGGCATGGGATTGGGTAATTTTGGCGGCGAAAACACTGTATTAAAATGAAATACTAATGTTTGGGTTTAGGTGACCACTTACTTGTCTAGTTTGTTACTTTATTGGTAATTGATATAAAAAAACACTACACTTATTAAGTGTTCACTGCTTTTCGCTGATTAACAGGTTACAAGCTAAGGAATTAACTTATACTTATGAAAATGTATCTGCAACCCAAAATGAGTGTTTTTTTTTAAATACATTTTTCCATTGTCCATAATTTTCCTTTAAAATATATTTTTATCGTGTATATTGCATACCACCGTCCATCATCCAATCGTTTTGTTCCCTAATATAATGGATTGTAGGTTTGTATGTTCGGTGTTAAGTCTAATGACGCTTTGTAAATAGTTACAATAGGGCTCCTTTGGCTTTCATTAGAGGAAATTGATCATTTATAATATTACGAACAAATTCATCATCACATCCGATACTGTTTTAGGCGCCTATATCCTTCTTAAATGAAGTAATAACCACACAAGGCGTTGCGTCGTCGAAGTAGAAGTGAATTTTAAGCTATTTTTTGCAAAATATCCAAAAATTTACAAATACATATTTTTTTTTTCATACGAGTTCACACGTGATCGCACACATACATATATTTATGGTTTAGCTATAATTATACATACAAGTACGTACTATAGTATCCTTTAAATCAAAAAATCTTATGGAATTCCTGATTTTCAAACGCTAAGTCTCATATCAACTTTATTATATACAGATTTTTTTAACCCTGTAACCAGAGTTTAAATTACAAGAAAACTTATATTATACGGAACAATTTACCTAACTCAACAATTCCTACTAGCTTCTTTAATAATTAGTAAGCAAATAATTACAGATTGATTGATGATAGACGTTCTTAAACATCAATGAAGTGCTAATTCAATGTTAGTTTATCCATTCAGTGCAATTATTAGTAATGAATATTCTTCCTCAAATAGTGAAATAGTGTTATTTGTAAATTA
>DWPA01003037.1:0-14733 GCA_018251375.1 Calpodes ethlius
ACTCTGCTTGTGTTTGTTAATGTATTTTTTCAACTTTTGTAGTGTACATCTTGTTGGTGCAACAATTATAAATAAATTAATTAATAAATTATATTATAAGTTAATAGCACCTACTTTGTTAGTTCATCAGTCTTCTTTTTCTCTTCCACATACTTCAATTTCCAATATGATTCCTCGTCCTCGGAGTCCTCTATGATATAGAAAAATACATAGTATAAGCTAGTTGGTTTTCTATTAACAAATTTTATATCTACTGTTTCTGGTTTCAATAAACTATCTTAAGAATTAAATCAAGACCAAGGTATAAAAATTGACAAATTCAATTAAAGAAGTTAAATATTACTCACGATCAGGTGTGTAAGTGAGATAGTTCTTAACCAGTTTTCCGTCCTTCACTACTGGATATATCTTTTTTCCATACATGACAAATAAACCGCCTTCCTCCTCCAAGGACATGATTCGAGCCGATTTTGGCTTCCTGTGAAAATAATTAACAAATAATTGTAATTTAATTATTAAATGTGTTTTCAATCACTAAACACTAACTCGCAATACTAATTCGTAATTAAAGGTTTGAAATTAAGAATCTGTATACAACATAACCCTTAATCTTTGTATAAATAAATAGACTAGAGGAAAACAGATGCCTTTTCTCTTCTATTTGGGTTCTATTGAAGATTTTTATATCATAGTTTCATCATCAACATGCAAAAATGAACTCAGTATGTACAAAAGTGAAATTCATATATTATTTTCATCAAATTTCCATGATTATTGATTCGAAGTGAAGTCAGTTCACACACATCATGAAAACTTTATTAAAAATTATAATCAATTTACAAATAATATTATCAGAGCGTGCTATGTATCATGTGTATGGTTAGTGGGACTATATCATGCTACACAGTAAGTACTATAGATCAATGTATATTACCATGGCATGAGTGGTCAATTTATAATCATTGTAATCTCCCGATTAAAAACATTGAGTTACGTCACAATTTTAAGTTTGTTACACTAAAACTTATATAAACAAAAATCTCAAAATTTAAGTACACCCAAAAAGCATTATTTAAAATCAGAATTCAAGTTATCTTAATACCATTGTCTAAAGGCTTACGATTATATTATAAACCCTAAAGACCGAAACCATTCAAACCATTCGTTTTTAACCTAGCAAACATTCGCAACGTGCGATAAAGCTCTTTATTCCAATAACAAGTAAGGTGTGTATTGCTTACAAATATTTTCGTGACTGCTTATTCTTGCGTCCTCTGGGGGGAGAGATGTATTCTCTTTCCGTGTCCGACGTCCACTCATCAGAGCTCGATGAATTTATGAATCTGTGGAAGATTTTAAAGCCTCTACAGAATTTAATTTGATTATCAAAGACTGAATTTGTTTTGTAACTTTAAATGATATTTTTAGTGAACAGTTTTTTAATTAAATTCCCAGACAGGCTTACTGACGATATTCATTGATTTGTTTAATGCTTAATTAATTAAAAATATATACATTTTTATGTATGAGACTTTTTTCAAGATATACATACAATATTTCAAGTAAGGAATAAATTAATTAGCAATTTAAACATACCGTTGGTGCGAAGATAATTTCCTGACATTCTTCTTATGTTTCTTATGGTTTGTCTTTACCCCTGAAAAATACAGGTAATATTCAGTCATCAATTCGTAAAAGCCACTATAAAACACTCATACATTTCGTATTGATTGTCAACCTATTAGCTTTTAGTTCCTGTATTCCAACAACTCTATAATTTAACGTTTAAAAATGAATAACGATGACTGCTCTAGTTTTACAGATTGTTAAATAATTCAATTGAAAAATCGGCCACCTGATTACAATGTCTTATAATACCTAACATCATCCGCAACACTAACACATTGTATTGGCAGTCAAGAAAAAACCTAATCCTCTAATTAAATAGTTTTTCTACACTGCAATCCTAACACATTTATATAAATTATTAGATACAAAATAATATACCAAGTAGCTCGAGCACCTAAAATAGACCATTATCAATGAACATTAGATACAATACAAAGGTTTCCTGTGTACTGGATGATATGAACATACACACAACATCTTTAATACTTGTAGTCAGAGAAATTACATTTAATTTAAATTTAATATAAAATGTCTACCCAGAAACCAACTTGCAAACCTCTCCAACTAGACTAAATCGATCTATGGTTGAAATATTGTTAGAAAAACGTATGAAGGTAGAATAAGTTAAATATCTAATGCAAACACTTCCTCACAACTTACCGCTGGAAAATCCGAATACATTAGCTAAAGCTCTATCTCTATGCATTTTGTGGGCAGCGCGAAGCGAAGCTTTGCTTTTCTTTGGCGAAACGGTGATATGATCACTAGTGGACTCAGAATGTGACTTGAGAATCACAATCTCATTTATTACCTCTTTGTGGTGGCCAGAGCTTTCGCTTTGCTTTGTAGTCTTCTTGTTTGACATGCTTCTAATATCATTGTACGTCCTGGATGACTTTCTGTTTTCGGATATAAACGAAGCCGCATCTTCGTCTGTTTTTATTGGAAAGTCTTGGTGTTCTGGTTGTCTTTCAGGTAAATTATCATCCGATACGCACATGCTTTCGTCAATATTTGTAGTGTTTTGACAAGTTTCTTGTTTTTTAGGATTGCCAGGGCTGTCAGTATTATTTTTTCCATCAGTTTTATTGTGAACGTCTGTTATGTTATTTTCAGAATCCAATTTTGTTTCAGTTTGTTCATCTTGTGGTATTGTATCTTTGTCGGCCAAGTTTCGTTCACGTGTTTCATCAGTGCAAATTCTTTTTACAGGTGTCATTTCAGGAGTCGTTTCCTTTGATTTTGATCGTTTACGCGAACTATTTTTATTTTCATTTATAAAAAGGTTATTTGAATCCTGTTTGTTTGAAGAATTTTCATTACTTTTGAGTAATTCTGTGAAGGCTTCTTGGTTGTTTGGTAGTGTATCCGTTATAGAATTTGAATTATTTTGTGATTTGGACGAGTTATTAGTTTTTTCATCAATATTTTTAGCAACGCCACTTACAGGAATATCTGAAGCATCACCATTCTTGGTAGTGGTAGGCTCTGATTGTTCTTCAGAATCTTCTATACATTGCACATCATCAGAGTTATCAACAGGATCATTTATATCGTTTTGTGGTAAAACTGTTGTAGTTATCTCATTTCCTGAAGAATCTTCATTGTTACTTTTGTCTTTATTTGTGTCACCATCAGTATCTTTATTACTTTCAGTCTTATCATTATTTTCAGACTCCAATATTTCAATTACAGATTCAGTATCAGTCTTTTTTTGAGGTTCTGTATACTCAACTATCTGCATCTGTGGCTCGTCCCCTTCGTCTTCAGATGCAAAATCATGTAAAACTTCTTGGAGCATTGGCGTTAACGGTTCGGAGTAAGTAATATAATCACGTATGGTTTTTGTGGAACATGGAATGGGTGAATTTGTCTTTCCATTTTCTCTACTTGGTGATTCTAAATCTTTTTGAATCTCTGCAGCAGTAGCATAACAGGGTTCAATAACAACTGTGTCGACAGAAGATCTGTTTTGAATAATTTTTGAACACAGTATATCCTCACCTGAATCATTCCCTCCTTTGGTATTTTTAGTATTTGACGCTTGAGGATCTTTTTTATCAGTATCTAAAAATAACCGAAA
This sequence comes from Calpodes ethlius, assembly GCA_018251375.1. Taxonomy (NCBI): domain Eukaryota; kingdom Metazoa; phylum Arthropoda; class Insecta; order Lepidoptera; family Hesperiidae; genus Calpodes; species Calpodes ethlius. Next base: position 3,713 of record DWPA01003037.1, read on the forward strand.
AATAAATGTATGTGCAATTAAACTGTACGCAAGCATATTACTTATGATAGTTAGAAAAGCTATTTCTAGAAAAATACTACATTCAAGTTAAAATCCTGCTTACCGCTACTGGAGTCGCCGTGTACTGTTTGTATTTCCAATTTATTATTGATTCTAGCTTCTAAATCAGTTCTAGAAAAATATATTTTACAAATGTTAAATTCAGTGAAACACTGAGATTTTGCAGTGATTATTATTTCTATAATATATTTTGCTAACAATATTTCATGTCAGTCAAGCTTATTTAATGTGAACTGATCAAAATCTTTTGATACTATGACTATTCCAAGTAATTTTGGGGTAAGTCTCCGAAAAATGATTTTACAATTTAGTTAAAAAATAATATTTGTTGTAATAATAAAAAAAAAATTACATTCTTAATAAAAGTTATTGGAATAATTAGATATTGAACTAACGAAATGTACAGGTTGTTTCTGTAGTTGTTTGCTGTACAAAAATTAAAAAGATACTTAATAAAATTAGGAGTATATTGGTACAAACCCATGTTGAAAACTCGCAATCTGTTCCACTGTTAGTTTATAGTAGGGATTTGTAATATCTGGTAGAATCCTCTTCACAAATGTCTCTTTTAAACTTTGCCATGTACGAGTTGTAAGCTGAAAACAAAAAATTGAAAGAAAATATTACATTCTAATTATATTTATTTTTTCTTAAACAGTTTCACAACTGGCAAGGTATAATAAGTTTAAAAACTAAAATCGGTCATTCGTAAATATTCTAAAAGACATGTATTATATATTTTTAAAATGTATTTATTAAATTCATAATTTCATAACCAGCACTGCACCTTTAAAACCTTTTTTATTTATTATTTATGACTTTATATCCTCTTGATGGCGTTATATGAATTAGTTTGACCATCAGAACATTCTTACATTTTTGCTGTCATCATCACAACCTATAATTGCTTTATAGCTGGGCTCAGGCCTCTTCTCACAAAGTGAAGGATTCAGGCCATAATGAATAAAGTGCATATTAATATGCTTCACACCTTTGAGAATATTATGAGGAACTCTCATGTATACAGGTTTTCTCATGATATTTTCCTGTATTGAAAACAAGTAGCCAAAAACTAACCATAAAGTGTGATCCAAATGGTGAAATAACTTATGACTTTTAGCAGGAGAACATTATCAAATTAATTGGGTGCATGTTGTATATGAATAAAGAATTGTACTTGTTTGCCATTTTTTTAAATAAGAAAAATACTACATGTGGGTAGATTGCCGTATTCATAGAATATGGCTACCTAGCTGAATAAATTTTAATACTGAATTCTGGTTGTTTCCTTAAACACATTAGTAGATGAGGGTAGAAATTATGTTAGATACAAATCAACTGAATTAAATAATATAAATTTCCTACAGAATTTTGTAAAGGGATAGAGTAGTAGCTTAATTCTGGTAAATTTTACATTATAAAGTAGTACTAAGTTATACTAAGTAAATATATATATATATATATGTTCAGATACTATTATATTATGTTTTAGATACTCACTCTGGAATTAGCATATTCCATCCACAATTTCCGCCCCTTATATTCTCCATAACCTCTTCTATCTATCAAGTATTCTACTATCGCTTTCATTTCTCGCATTGTATATGCTTTCCTAAAAAAATATACAGACATTAACTGTGGTACAAGAATGTGTAAATCAAGTACGAAACAAACTTGCAAATCTGATAACTATTATGTTATCTGTACATGTATATATAAAAAAAATATTTCTGTTATGTTCAAGTTCAAGACTTAGCTCAAACCCTAATGCACTTCTTGAGGTTACTGTGTAAACTGCATACTCTAATAGGATTGTTTTTGATGTTATATGCCTCTTGGAAAGGGAGCGCAATCCTATGGGCCGCTGCAACCAGATTTGACCAATTGTAGTCATACCCACTAGTGATTTAGATCTAGCCAGCAAGTCTTACTGCTTTGATAAACAGCAGGATGTTTTAGATTTTAGATAGCTGACTGAATTAGTCATGATTATGCTTCCCACATACAGCTTCTGAAGTATGTAAGAGCTATGTAGTCACAAAGGATGTGAATGAAAGTTTCCTTTTCCTCAAAAAACATAATTATCTGAACAATCTTTATTGTTCAACAGAATGCAAAGAAGCTTTTTCTTTGTCCATTCATCAATTAAAAAATCAACCTTATTTTTCTATTTTACCATTTACTTATTTTTTCATATCTATTTAGCGTAAAAAGTAGTCAAACAACAAATTCATCCTTCTGTGTCATATTTGTACCTTCATTATATAAAAAAAAAATTAACTCATTTACTTTCAATAATTGACTCCCACAACAAAAAGCTTTTGATATCATTTGCTTGTTTGTTTGCATAATCTTTCTGTAATTTTACTACTAGTTATTTTATTCAAATATTGTTTATACATTGGTTTGAATGACCCTATGTATTTCTGAGCACTCGGATTATTCTACACATTTCGGATTTTTTACTGGGCCTAACATCTTAAAAGTAGATAAGCACTCATAGCAATATGCCTACTAAGGCGATCGGTTATATTATTCCAGTTTCTAAAATTCAAATACGTTGAAAGTTTTTTACCGCGTAGGTAATAGATCGCCGCGCTTACAACCAATAAGCATACATTTATTCATCCTTTAAAAAATAAATAAAATAATACTGGAAAACTATATCCTGTACTATACAACAAACAAGATAGAAATTTATATTACCCCGACATTTTGGAGGGTCATTAAACTATGTCCACTTTGCTTTTAATTCTCTAGTTTTTACCATTCACAACGATATGTAGACTATTTATTTGAATTCCTGTACGTATCTGTCTTCCTTTTATGGTAATATCATTAGATTGCTCATGTTAATTACAGAAAATTGTGTTGATTATTCCTCAAACCTCAAGTTAAGTTCTGTTTCACTTTTCTGCTGTATATATAAACTTGCCGTATGCCAAGCCTCGGCGAGCTGTCACAATTTCAACCAAGCTGCCCGCGATCTCTTCCAGACATTTGACACAGATTATACATATGTTGAATGCAATCAGAATAAGAATAGGAAAGTCAACAAAATAGTTACGTGAAAAGTACGATTTGCAAATAACTTTAAAAATTACCTTTTATTTATACTACATTATTTATATGCAATCAAATGAAGTTTTATTTAAACAAGAAGTTTTTACATTCTATTTTATTATATTGTATATAAACGCAATTTAAAATAAAATGAGGAATAAAGAATCGAAAATACTAAATCATTTTGTTATATTCCTGCAAAGTTTTTGCTCCGGCTTTTATCTTCTGTGATTTGAGTACATAATTCAGGACGTATATTATAATTTAAACTAGTACACTAACAGACAGACAAAACAGCAAGGGAATTAATTAAGCTATATAGAAAGGCATTACAATTATTGAGAAAATTGTGCATAACCTCTAGAGCCATTTTCTTTCATTGGGCATACTGAGTACTATAAAACGTTGTATTCATTTCAAATCTGTGATACGTAGACTACTACTCTTCCTAGTCTGTGATTGTCATGTCAGTTCAAACTCAAAATTTGAAACCAAAGATTATATTGTTTGAAACTTTATTTCACCGAATGAAGTCCTGTCTTAAAGAGAAATGGATTACTCTAATTATTTATCAATTTCAGATATTTTAATAACTAACGAAAAAGTACCTTGTAAGTTTTTACATGATTTGCCTAAAATGGGTAAGTTATTATTGTGCGAAGACATTAATATGCAATAAAAATATTTGTGTACATTTCATCTTTATCAATATTTAGGATTTTTGGACCCTTCATCTACTGAGGACGATCTGAAATCTGGAACAAATGTTGAAATACCATTATGGCTAGCGGAATCTCTGGCTTCTAGAAGACCCCCTTTGGTTAGTGTCGATTTGCCGAAAATATATAAGGAGGCCTATAGAGAAATATTAAACGCAGATGCTTGTACTGTAGATATGCATAAATTGGGGCAACACTTTTATGAACTCGGTTGTTACATTGCCAAATATGATATCAAAGGTGAAGTGGCTACAACCTTAATCAATGTGAGTACAAAGTTTCATTCATATTTAGATTCAATTATGATGTCCACAAATTAATAACTCCTCATTGGATTCGTACTATGTACATAAGAATCACTGATACTATGATGATAATAATAAAATTATAAAAGTGTATGCACATATAGGGAATTGTAATATAATTTTTTTTTTATTTTACTATTTAACCCTGTTAGGCGATCCTATTATTTTGTATGTTACCCTTAAAAAACCATTTAAGTTTGCTAATTCACTAGTACATTGCTTTTAAGAAAGTATATTTTTTAAATTCATTTCTTATATATACAGATTTTTTATTCTTTCATCTTCATTTAATAAAGTGCTTATCTTTTATGGCTTATTCATTCTAATTGCATATTTTGAGATTAGGAAATTTAAAAAATATATTTAAAGATATAACAAAAACCATTTAGAAAAAAGTGTATTATGCACCTAGATAAAATTTTAGTATTTTAATTACCAAAATCTAGGGGGCTCCATTTAGATAACTTATAACTGCTATATTATTTTCTAATAATGTGTAATCCTTATTCTCCGCTGCAAATATTGCTTTCATGATTAACAGTTTATAATTTTTAGACTTTCAGACAAAGATTTAAAATGATTATGACTGCAAGTGTTTCAACGGACTCAGTGAGTGCCTTGCAGCCATTGTCTGCCAGTGAGAGGGAGAGGACAAATGCTGCTGCAACCACAGAGAAAGCTCTGTCCAGCTGGCTGAAACGGGGAGACTGTATATTGACGACAGCTAACATGGTGGCTAACCATAGGAAGCGGAAGAGAGCAGAAATGGAAATGCTATAAAACATTCATTAACTTTACTTAACCCATTCATTGCCACCAACGCAAACGGTGCGTTGATTGAAATGACTACATCACGCCACCAACGCACCATATGCGTGGAGTCACCTATTCACGTTTTTATCACTTCACTTAAAAATTGGTAGAAATGTTTTTAATTACTTGCCAACAGTCACAACTTGAAATGTTTTTAAATATAGAAACACTGATGGTTTTCGGCTCGCGCTGTCAGTTTTGTTTTAACAGCGAAAAGGCGGTAGGTGCAAAAACCTCTATTTTGATTTGGGAATAACTTGAGTTTTATTGAGTGTTTGTTACGTATTTGTTCATTGGGAGATAAAGGTAAGTAATAACCTTAATTCTATCATTATTTTCACTGATTTTATCGTGCATTGCTATAATAAAATCAAATCAACGCATACGGTGCGTTCATTGGCATAGCAGTAATAATCTTTGTTGGATAGTTTCATGCAGGAGGTAAAACACAAAAAAAATATATTTGCGTACTATTTTAAATCTGTTCGAAGTTAAGCATGTGGTTTACATAGGTGACTAAAAACGAATACTTTTTTATAAAAATAATTAAATCTTTAAGTAAAGCCAAACCAAGTCTAAGGTTATTTAATGCGATTTCTTTACTAATATTGACTTGGATGTACCTACAAGTAAATGTGCATAAAGAATGTTTAACGGCCAGTCACATGAACTCTCACTAATTATATTAATAAAGAAATTACAGAAAAGAACCTTAGACTTGACTTGGCTTTGCTTAGAGATTTCATTACTTTTTATAGAATAAGCAGCTCCGTCAAGATTTTGCTAGTTTTTTACAGGATGTTGTTTTTTACAGGTTGGTTTTGGTGGAATACAGTTGAACAATTCTAATTAACACCAAAGTTTATTTAAGTTTGTGTAATACTACGACCTTAAAAGCTTAGGAAAAATAAATCAGGCCATTTTATTTTTTATGCATATTCCCTATTGTTTGGTTTCGATAATAAATATTGGTTGATTTTTATTACTTTGTGATATTTTTACCCTGATTATCCACTTCCTACCGAAAATCTAATCTCTGCATAACTCTGAGTCGGGTGAGTTCTAACGATTTCGATAAAAATTACAAGTTAAGGTTTTCTTGGGTAAAAAAATCGATTTGGCACAGACTTACCCCCGGACAGAGCTTGATTAACTACATTTTAAAATATACATTTATATCGGGTATTAGTAGGCAATTAGGACCTATTGCATAATATCATATAACCGTCAGCGCAAATGGTGCGTTGAGTGGCACTAGCGATTAAATGTTTATTACCAGTGCCACCAACGCATATGGTGCGTTTATCGTTTTTCGATGGGTTTTTGTCATTTATGGGGTTTTAATAATTAAAAAACATAATATATTATGCCTTCCCTGTTATAACCAACAAAAACATTATATGGCACCCAAGTGATGTCTTTAAAATTTACGTGGCAATGAATGGGTTAATAAAGATTGTATTATCATTTATCAGGGTTTACTGATTTTTATTGTAGATATGTATGAATGTCCCTAAAACTTGCATTAATACTTAAGTCATTAAGATTAAATGGTACCATGTTTCTCTGTAAAGCAAAATAAACATCACACCTCAATTTTCTCATATAAATATTTACAGTCTTTATTTCCAACTAATACTACCTGCTTAATTATACCTTATTTATATAAACAAGCTAGATCTTGCTAATAAATAATACACTTAAAATTAAAAAACAATAAATTATTCATGCAGTTACAATGTCCATTTTAATGAGCAGATGTCCAGTTTGATCAATTATTATATTTAATCTATTGGCATATATTTGTAGTCTACCGACAAAAATTATATTATCTTGCGATTAACATGCAGATAAGCTGAAACTAAAAATGTAGGTCTCACATTATCCATTCCTTCACACCATACCTATTACAAAGATAGCCCAAATTTTATACATAGTCTATGATTCCACATATTATAGATTAACTTTTTTATTCACTTCAGACATTTACAATATTTTGATATCAAATTTAATATCAAAGGTTACGCTGTGTTGCTCTATACAGTTCTTCATTGAATGTGAAACATGTGAACAGACATACAAGCCTGGTTGGTTATTTTTGATGTAAGCATTTCTTCTCAATATCACCATTATACTATTAACAACTTGGAATACAACTGTGGTTCTGTTTTGTTTATAAATATTACATGAGTACACATTGTGTGTACTTAACATATAATTTAGATACTACTAGTTGAAATTATAGTTAAATGCATATTATTTCACACTTTCCTACTGGAACACAACATCAAACAATCCTACTTTGGCATATTTAATTACAGGATTACAAGTCCAATAATATTTTTTACTGATATTTGTAGTAGCATAATGTTATTCACTTATATTGCACACGCAAATAAAGAACACTAATTCATATCTATTCTTCACCACATTCCTGTACTTCATCATTGTTCTTATCACTAAAAAGCAGTTCAGAGGTACACCGGTAAGGGTGTATTGATTGTTAACATCTGTCATTTTTCACAGACGGATTCAGGTCATGGAAGTATGCATGTGCCATAGCATCATCGGCCGGCATTCTGAGAGCTGGGTTGCAAGTTAAGAGGCGTGCCAGAAGGTCTCGACCTCTGGCTGGCAGTCTTGGTACCACTTGAGCCAAGCCCAAGCTAGGCTGGTATACTGGTAAAGGCTTATAGTCTGGTAGTTGTGTAACTCCAGGCCAAGTATCTTCATTTGGTGTGCCTGAAATGGAAAAGAAATAAGAACTGGTTTTTAAAACAAATCTATGAGAATCCTTCAAAATAACAAAACATAAATTCAAGCAATCATCAATTAAATTTACAATAGGAACTAATGCAATAGGAGACTAGGTTAGGCTCTCACCAAGAAGTTTGAATATTCTTTTCAACTGGTCATCGACATCAGAGCCTGGGAATAGAGGCCGGCCAGAGTTAGCCAGTTCTGCAAATATACAACCAGCAGACCACATATCAATGCTTGTTGTGTATAACTTAGCACCAAACAGGACATCCGGGGGTCGGTACCACAAAGTTACCACTTCGGCTGAATAACACTTCACGGGAATCCCAAAGGCTCGCGCTAATCCAAAATCTGCCAGTTTCAACTCCCCGTTTTTATTGATCAACAAATTCTGAGGCTTCAAGTCGCGATGCAGAACATTATGACTGTGGCAGAAAGCCAAACCTCTAAGTAACTGGTACATAAAAGACTTGACTACATCTAGATCTATCTCGCCATTTAAACTGTCGAAATATTTCTTAAGATCCTGATCACAGTGCTCAAATACTAATGTTAATTTTTTTTCACTGTGCAGAACGTCGTACAGGCGTACTATATTTTTATGTTTAAGTTCTTTGAGCAGACATATTTCTCGCAAAGCAGACGAAGGTACTCCCTCGTCGTCATCATCCAATCTCACCCTCTTAAGTGCTACAATTTCATGGGTTTCTTTGTTTTTAGCTTTAAAAACAGTACCATATGTCCCTTCACCAATTTTTTCAAGCTTCTCGTATTTTTGCATAGTGATAATAAAACAATTCAGCTTAATTATTATTAATACAATTACAAATACAGTACAATCGAGTATTAAAAAATATTTATTTTTGCAATAACTGCAAATTTTTTAACAAACGTTCTCCGATCCCAATCACAGACTAGGAAGAGGAAGGGATTAGAAGAATTACTTCTGCCTCTATATTGGGCTGACATTTCAATGTATAATTATAGGTACTCTGTGGGTCGCTAGTAGGACCCTAATATCTTAGAATGTTTAGTATGATATGTTTTTAAAGATAATAATATAATTAAAAATATTTTTTATTGAAACTTGACCTTCCAAAACTTTGTTTCTTTTTTCGCCGAGTTTACTTTAAGTACAATTTTACGATCTGACATGCGAATACATTAAATCAAATTATTACGTTTTTGTTTAATACTACGAATTTTGAACTACGATTACTGGAAATGTATTGAAAAGAGGCGGTTGGCTCCATAATTTTGATGATACAAATTTTTGGTAATAGTGGCTATCGTGTAATTAAGTAAATCCTCAATATGTTCTTCAACTCTATGGATTTTATTGACGGCAAACGATACAGATTGAAGATATTGACGGTTATCTATATACATTTTCTAAAAAATGAATGTCATTAATGTCAAGATAAGATTACGACAGAATCGGAGAGAAGGCAATAAAAAAATAATTCAGAAAGTTTGACTGTCATCATCACACGTATTTTATTAAATCCTAACATTCCAAACCTTGAATTTAAATTAAGATAGCTAAATACATGGCATTTATTGATAACTATTGTGTTTAGTGTGAACTTTTCACTGTTACAATTCTAGTATATCTTTAAAGGTGAATATTCGAATAATTTACAGTAATATCATATAAGGAGATTTTTGTGATTCAATTGTAGGTTTAGGTATTGTTTTTCGTTCGTATCACATCAACAAGATCATGATTACGTAGTTGAATGTAACATACAAATCACGAGGTGTTTTTTTATTGCGTATAACGTTTACAGATGAGTGAAGAGGAGCGCACCTTGGTTGACAAGTCTGAAAGTAGTTCATTTGAGGACTTATTTGCACCTGCTGCTCATGAGATCGAAGAAGCGAAATTAGCGGAAGCAGCATCTATCGAAAAGAAGAAACAATCGGAACCCATTGCACCAGTGGAAGAATGGCAAGACCTTTTGGGGTCAGGAGCTATACTTAAGAAGGTCAGATACATGCATAGTTTATGTTTGGCGATATTTATATGTTGACCTCTAAAATATTTCATGTAAATTTAAATGTTATTTCATATAATAACAAAGTTTCTCTTTGAATATAGCATTTAAGCATAAAGAATATTCAACAGATTTTTTCACTTCAGAATTTGCTGTTAATATTTATTAAATACTAATATACAATTAAGAATCAATGAAAACTGTTTAAAGAGAGTATTAAAGGCTATATATTCTGTTGTCAGTTAATAACATTGTGTGAAATAATATTATGTAGCTGCAAGTTAAATATGTACCTTTATTAAGTGACCAATTCAGTATATTAATTTTCTTTTGTCAAATATTGTGCAAATGCAATACAATTCCTTCATTGTTTAAAGCAGGGATACCCAAATAAGATAAGTAGCCTCTTTACTAAAATAAATTGATATCTCATACACAATATCTGGTCTCTCTCCCCTTCAAACAGAGAATGATAATAAGATGATATTGTAACACAATTTATAGAGTATTTTGAAAGTTTCATATATTTACTTAACAGGGGTGGACGAAATATTTTAATGTCATGTAGCTATACTTTATTCTCATGGAGTAATTTGAACTTTTTTCTGTTGCAAATGTGAAGTACATTTAAAAAATAATTGATGTTTTCCAATTTGTGTATTAGGAACTAACATTCAAGAAATAATTCGTAATAAAACACAAAAATTAATAAGCCAAGTACAATTTCAATTATATTGAACTATTGAAATATTTTATGAAAAAATATAAGGTATTTCAGGAGGTCATAGTATCTTATTCATATTAACCTACATATTTTGGGATTATTGGGAATAATTACAATCCGCAATGGCCAATTACTCCTTATAGCATATGATTGAAAATGCAATTATTTATATATTTTTTTTAATTTAATACATTGAACATGTTCTAAACACACTTGTGTAGGTATAGTAGTGAATTTAAGTAGGGGATTATGCAAGTACTTGTATTAAAGATACATCAGTAAAATGTATATAGTAACTGGTTCAGATAATTGGACATTAATTTTATATCTAAAAGTAATCCTGTTATTGCAGATACTAAAAACTGGAGATGATCCAGATGAATCACGGCCGATGAGGGGTGATATATGTAGGATAAGTTATGAGGTGAAGATACGTGATGATGAGACAGTTGTTGAGAAGAGGGACCAAATCAAGATTTATTTGGCAGACAATGAGGTGAGATTCATATACAACCATTGGTGGTGTTAGTGATTTAAATCAATATTTGTGTGTTATGAGTGACTTGTATAGTTTTATTGT
>DWPA01003038.1:0-14733 GCA_018251375.1 Calpodes ethlius
TGCGTCGGTGTTCCCTCCTGAGTATAATGTGGGAGTCTTCAAAAGGAGAGTGAATAGGCTCTTTATAAGTTAGTGCGACATAGACTACATCGCCACTTACCATCAGGTGGGATAGTAGTCTAGCACTGATTAATCATACGTAAAAAAAAAAAAATGTTAGTGCCATTTCTGACGAAGCTCGTTCGTACATGTACATTTCCATACATGCAGCCATACTATATTTATTCATGAGTACGTATATGATTTTATAATTAAAACTGGTTTGATTAAGATTAGCATCCCTGAACCATGTCGAATGCTTAGATATACATGTAGTCATTTTTAAATAATATCATACTTGGTTTAACGTCAGCTATCTAATGCCATTGCCAACTTGCGTTAACTTTGGATGAGCAATGCTCGAATGCGGCTTGATTAACGCGTTAATTAGCGCGCTAAACTAGAAGCTACATGTGGCCAAGATATCATTTTAAACGCGTGGCAGTGACAATTATATCAAGCGTGGTTAATTTTGCTCTCGAAATCACAGAAACTGTTATGAAATTGTATCATTAACGATAACTCGACCGTAGCTAAATTGTTTAAATCGGTTTCATATCGCGTATTATTTGAGTCGTTTCATGTCGAATAGAATTTTTGATAAAACTTCATGGAGTCAGACAAAAGTTTTTGCTAAAGTTTTCTTTTTATTTCTGTGGAGTAATTTGGCTGGCGCTAATGGTAAGGCGGTATTAAACCGCGTGGTTTTGCGAGTCAAGGAAATTAATAAAAGCGGCCGCATTTGTGGATTTTTCCCACAACTGATTTTAAAATCGTGAATTGTTACAACATTTCTCGCGTATAAATTGCGTGAAAAGCTAACAATCGATCGTTTTTTTTTATTTTGACAGACTTCGTAGTATCGTTTGTGAATGCAGGTGTTAGTTGGTATGAGCACTATGCGTTAAACGAAGTCGGTTTTATGGTATGAGTCCCACGTTCTATAGAAATCCGTTTCATCGTTGGTCTCTTATTTAATAACAAACATATAAATGTCCAAATTATACCAGACATACAATCAGAATAAAATATATTCTGTGATTTCATTATCTGTTTCAATCTTAAGTACCGTTCAACGTTTAGCATGTGACCCTGAAACAAACATCCAAGAATGTTTAAAAACTTTCACATTTTTTATAATTTGTTTCATAAATTAGTAGGATAGGAACAAATAAATAAATAAATAGTGCTGGAGGTCGTTGACCGAGACGTACGATGTTTGAAACAAACTGGTGTTGGAAGACAGCACAAAAATTATAATTGCTTGTCTTTTTGACAGATATGTTTTCAAGATTCTGGTTTATAAAATATTTCGTTCAAAATAATATAAATTAAACGCGACTTGGTTTATTGTGACGTAGAGTCTGGGACTGAAAATATTTATTTCTTTATTCCGACCGTCCTACATATGACTCACGAAATGTCATTACTTTAACTTATTAATAAAATCATATATAATCAATAATATTGATTAATAAAATCCTTAAATGATATTTTCAGAATAAATTTAAATTTACAGAGCACCTAAAGGTTGTCGTATTTTAATTATTTTTATTATTACAATATTACTCTATACCTATCTCTCTATATGTGATAATTCTGTAGATATACCTCACTATGTAGATGGTGACTGCTTTTTTTCCATCAAAGGTGATAAGCAGCTATTATTTCATAGTTTTATAACGACCAAAGCATCGACCATAAAAATATTAGGTAAGTAATTTTTCTAAAACTATTATAATAAACACAAACTTTCTTCTTTTGCAGGATCCAATATCTTGGAAACTCTCAGATATAACCGCGAGACACTGAAAGGCGCTCACAAAAGACTCATAGACTTGGCAAATACCCTCGGTCTTTCGAATGCGACGATATCGCTCATCGAACGAATAGTCTCTCAGGATAAATATATCCTATTCGGAGGCATGTTCGTTACCCTGGCTGTGATCGGGCTCGTCATTATTTATTTGTTGTAAAAAAACTTGTATATTTTTTTTGAAACTTGGCTAAATGGTTAAACATAGCAAATAAAGCAAAAATATCTTTTCACATCTATCGAAAGAACAGATGCTTTATTTTCCTACATATAAAGCTCTTTACACCTGCCTTGAGGTAATTCTGCGTCGACTGTTATGGGAGGAGCCATAGGGTAATAATACTGCTGTGGATACCGATATGAATGCTAATTTCAGCTAAATACAGATTAATGCCACAGTAAAATCGTATACATGATTCCATAATTGGCGGTAAAAAAGGCGAATCCTTAGTCACAATATCCTATGTCCGATTTACCCAATGCACGATATATATTTTAAAATGGCGGATTTTCAGCCAGTTGCAGAAACGAACCTTTAATATTAATACTTATTTAAATCCTAATGCTTTGTTCGCACTCATTTGACTTATTTAGTTATTGAAATTAACATAATAATAAAATAATTAATAAATAAATGATAACTATAATAGTAATGATAAAAAACAATACTAATCATTATATTATCGTTTACAGTTCTTGTGTGCAACTATTTAATGAAACATGAGGATTTAAAGTGTTAATATTTAACATTCGTTACTGGAATTGGTTGATGTAATTGATATTTGAATATAGAATTTTTGAGGACAGCGCCATCTATGCTCTTAAAATAGCTGTTTGTATAAATATATTATAATAATTACATTCTCTAAAATTTTTATCGATTAATTCGTTCAAAAAGTACATTTGGACGAACAGACGCACCCACAATGATACATATACATAGGTTTATATACAGGCGCGTCTTAAGTTACTGGAGGGGTACAATAAAGTATAATAATTGTTATATATTGTAAATATTTATTTTGTATAAAACTATTTATGGTAAGAAAGTTGGATATGAATAAGGAGTGTGAAAAGTAAAAATATCTAATTGTTAATGATCATTGTTTGAAGGAAGATTAGGTTAGGTTTTGTGGCTTTTTGTTGTATATGGGTGTATTATATATAAATATATTATGTAAGTATTCTGTTTGCTTGGCGGAACCACAGAATAAATAAAATATTTTTATTAAAAAGCATTTCAATGAAAACGTTTTCTTACATCCTTATTATTAATGTTTAAATGTTTGATCAAGTGACGCTGTTTTCAATTATTTACCCATCGATATCCAGTTGCTTAGCAACAGTGTTTGTAATTATTTTATTTACTGACTTAGAGATTATGGGAAGATTATCGAAAACGCCCAATAAAGCGATGGTATATAACTAATCACTTAATATATAATTAATTTGACTGCAAACTCATTTGATGGTAGTGGTGATTTATGTCTGTCATATAATGACGAATTATTATATTGAGTTCGCAAGGGATATTTTTGAAAAAAAATCCTTTGCTCCTGCAAAATGTACTCACTTTTATCTTACTAAGTAAAAGTAAGAACGTATTTCAGATTCATACTAATATTAATTAATACAAAGTAGTGTTTTTTTGTTCCACTTCCGTTTGTTCTCTTAAGCACTAAGCTAAACAATCTGAAAACATAACTTTATAATAATTGGATAGATATTTTGATGCTAGGCAAAAAAGCCTCAAAGGTAATAATTAAACAAACTTGGTACAGCGCCATCTAGGATTACATTTTTGTACTACAAAGAATCATTTAATAGTCCGTTGGTTTTATTCAGCTTTTATAAGAAATAAAATAATATACATAGTTAGTGATGCCTTGTGATGTCTGTGTAATTAATAAGTATGAATAGTAGGTACTCGTATATCGCAATACATTGTAAGTATGGCATTCCGTGAGAGCTACATCATAATACACAAAAAGCATTCTATCCTCTGAATGCAAAAAGTAAAGACAACGTAACGCAAAATATATTATCATCACATTGTTAATTAATTTTTTACAGTGACTTGCAATATGTACACGCAAAATATATTACTTGTAATTATCTTAATGACTTATTATTCTAAGGTGTAATCACCTGTGTAGATATGAAATCTTAATGCCGTGGGTCTATTGTGTTACATAATTATAACAATTGAAGCCTGTCTGAAATAATACCAACTGCTCATTTACAAATTAAAACTGAATTGTGAAAAAATATGTTTTTAAAAGCAATGGCAAGCGTTTATGTCTATATTTTTTTTAAAACAATCTCTATTGACTGTCAAATTTTTAGACCACAGACTAATTAGTACAATACAATTTAGTGACGGGACGCCATATTGTATTTTAACTATATACAGACATAAAATCTGAAAAAAAATTAAGTAGCAAAATAATTTTCTTGTGTTTAAAGTATTTAAAAAAAATAAACAGAGGACCGGATTTTATTAATATAATTATTATTGTCTTGAAGAGACGACCAATTATTATTAAATTAAATATAAGTTCTTGTCATTGTTCTTTATGACTCTTTTATTTTTTTAATAATAAAGCCGCCAAAACAGGTGATGGAATACAAGTTGGTAATCGCCAGAACCCCTTTGTCATTGCATACGTAATACGTATTCTTCCGTATCTCAGCACGATGAGAAGGGAATAACGAAGTCTCTGCGAAGAAAATGTACGAGTTACGAGTGCGTGTCGACCCGTCCTCACGCCAACAGCAGGTTTGATCCGCCGTATAAGATTTACATCATTAGGTGTGAGATAGTTAATAATTACAAGTAGGTAGTTGGAAATAATGTCTATGACCTATAGACCTGTGGAAGAACTACTGCATTATTATAATCTTAACAAACGCGTGGCCTTGTCAAACTGCACGTGCAGTAACAATAGAATGGTTGCACATTGCACCATGACATGAATATTTCTTTTGTACTCGATATTTTTAATACTTCTATTGCTGACGAAGTAAGTATGTGAATATTTTTGTTAAAATATTAATATGATGATGATAGTGAACTTTCTAAGATGCGTTCATTATAGCCTCCGTGCTTTCTTAAATGTTTTGAATGTTTCCTGATGTTCAGATTGCAGCCAGTTATAGAAAATACCTAAGTTAACTATTTTCGAAGAAAACTGCGTTAAGAATAAACTGTAATGCTTCAGATACATACTTAGAACTCTGCTAGATAAATTAATGTTTTACAAGATTTAGTACTAATACACCCAACACAATGTGAGGAGTTCAGTCCACAGTCAGATCACCCTGAACCAAGTGTGGATCGCTAGGATTCACACACCTTTGAGTATATTACGTGAGAGTTCTGAAGCAGGTTTCTTTATTTTCTTTCACCGAAACAAGAGACGACTAACTTTTAACGCATATAACTTTTTTTAAATAATAAGTGTTTGCAGGATTCGAAGACGGGTCGTCACAGTCGGCCATCAAAAGTTCTAACCACTAGACAATCATCGTTATGTATTATAATAACCCCAACAAAATCAACATGCATCGCAAAGAACTAAAATTCAAGAACCACAAAACTCTATCAATATAATACTTATCTACGTTGTGTAAAAAACACATGATTCCCTATGTTAAAATAATACCAGCCATTGCAAAAAAAAACTTTTAATTTAGAACATCAACAAAAAATCAGTCTAAATATCAGTACTACCGATTAAATTCTAAAAAAAAAGAGCGCAGTAAATTATTCTGATTCTTTCTTATCCGGATCGCAGCACGGTATGCGTGGTTCAACATGGGGACATGCGAAGGCGACATCTTCTTTCTTTCTCGCACAAGGCCCCGTAGCATCCGGTGGCGGGTTGACACACGCGTCCACTGGCGGTGCTGGTTCCTGAGGGTAGTCAGCAATCCTCGCCGCTGCTGGTGATATTTCCGGCACCTCTCGACGTAGCTCCTTCACTTTATCATACGCGTCGGGTGCCAAACGCATGTATTGTGGCACCTGTTGTAATTAGAACAAATTGTAAAATGTGGGAAATATATAAAATCCCTAAGTGAGTGTTGAGATTGCGAGTAGGTACATGACTCCTACATGTAGCAAGAAAGGTCGCGGATATATCGATGCTTTTGTTGACATAAATACGATAAAATGCCAAAAATACGACTTACCTACTTATTTTTCACTAGGCCTAGTCGTTCGAAATCAGGAACCAGGAGGAGAATCAGTAATATAATCATTGCCTGATTATAAAACTAGTGAATATTTACGTCACAAGTTCTCTAGGTCACGAAAAAAAAATACCTCCATATCTGCTAAATACGTATTAAAGTTACATACAGTGATAAGTTTCATAATTGCATACTTCAGTAAATAGTAGCAAGAAATATTATATAATAACAAATATAAGCTCACATCTTTACAATCACCACACTATGATTTAATATGTTTATTGTGTAGCGTAAAATATATTAATGAGACATTACTAATGATCACAATCTGAGAATAAACAGTCTCATTCACAGTGACGTGAAATAATAAGGTAGGAAAGACAACACTTCAGTTAAAATACACAGATCTTACTTCCTTGCAATCCACGCCGTATGAACCGAGGAAGCCCGGTAGCTGCGTCTGCTCAATGGTTTCCTCAGCCGGCTTCAGCGCCTGCGCACTCGGCACGATCTCGTACGGACACTCGTTGCGGACGCGACGTAAGGCACGCTCCTTGGCATCCTGCACGATACATTACAATTATATAATTATTTACATTTATAAATATACCTGTTGAGCTTTTACACTCGCAGCACTGTTTTAATCCAGTACGCAGCTACTGTTGTCCCTACTTCCCGGAGTCAGAAGGTACGCTCATGCCTGTGTCTATAGTAAATTGTGCACAATCCATGATTATGTAAGAATTTCATATTTTGTTAACAATATATCATGAATCGAATCTATCAGTGTGTTCTTCAGTACGTTCTCAGACAATGATATCCTCATTTATTTATAAATTCATCCGATCAGCAGCATTGGTTGGCTCGAATCGCAGTCCATAATAACGATCATCGAATTTGATAGAATGTACACATTTTGCCAGTGAGCGCCCGTGGGCGTATCGCGTGGCCGTGGGCGTATCGCAGTTCTCATATAGACAGGCCTTAAAGGTTATTAATATGAGCGTTTATTTTGTTTTGCATTAAAGACTATATCTCCAAATTACACCCGTACATAATTAACATATTATTATAAGGTTAAATATATACCCATGTGTTTAATTTGTTAACGTAAAAATGTACCTAATTTACTTCCCAGTAATAAGACTAGAGGACTTTGTAAAAAACAACTTGTACCTACTTATTTAAATTCAGTGCTTCTGCTCCAAGCCTCGTCGGATTAAGCACTTGAATTGCATCTCTTTTAAGTAAAAGAGAAACAGATTCAATACATAATTTACTTTCTGCACTTTTTTATTTCTGCGGATATTTTAAAAGTGAGTTCCGATGGCGCTATTTTATAAATAAGGATACTACTTTCTTCAAAATAGTTTTTTAAACCTTTTAAGTAAATCGTTTTTTAGGTTCCCAATACGAACAAATTGACCAAATTTAGTAACAATATTATATTCGGTGAGCATAATATTTGTATTTTCAGCAGATACAATGGATACAGTTCTACATGAATCATGAACTTGTGGAATACTGGACTTTCAAGGTAGTAAACGTCAGTTCTTTTATGACTTACTACAGTAATTAAATATTAACATACCCTTATGACCACCATAAGCTTTTGTACGCCCATGGTGCATTAGAGGAATCCCTCGAGAATTACCTCCAAACTATGCTTATTAATTGTCGTAAATATTACTTTTATAAAAAATTTATATTCCTCTTACAATATAAAAATATCTGTGAAAAATGTAAAGCAATAGGTACTTGAATTTTAACCTAGTCGGTCAATTTCCTCTGAAATTAATTATTTGGAAGGTGTTTCGGAATTTGGAGAAAGGTAAAAAGAACATCAAAAAGATTTAAAGATATGCAAATTTTGGCGGTGAAACGATATGGTAGCGATAGGTTGCTAATCGTATCATGATGATTCGAAAAGAGAACCTCTAGGCGGTAAGTGTGTTCTATGTGAATTACTATAAAAAGCGGAAATGATGTTTACAGCGTCTTTAAATCTATCGCAATAATCTTCTTCTTCGTTGAAGTGGGGCTGCTGTCCTGGCGGGTACGTGGGCTTCTCCGCTTTACGGTGCTCGTCGGGAGCGGGCCCGCTGAAGCACACGACCTTCTGGTGATCTTCCTTCGCTGCACTCGACTTCAGAATACCTTTCAGCGGCAAGACGCTCTCACACTTGGGTTGGCTGCAAACGTATGTGGGTACAAGATTAAAATGAGAAGAATATTGTGTGCGGTCTAATCTAGAGAAGATTAGCAAGAGATGGAAAATAATGGAAGAGATTTAGGAAAAACCATGATTAAGCAGCATTTTGGAGATTGCCTTAATTTCATTACGGAAATGAAGCAACTTAAAAGTAAAGATATAATTACTTTTTATTCCCAATGCCAGAGATGAAAAAAAAACCTAGATGTCATTTTGAGAGGCTATAACTTATTATACGTTTTAATGACTTGATTTTTATTTGTTTATGGGGTATAAACTTCAGCCTCGAAGATCCCGCGATATCCTGTTTAGAAGGTTTCATGGAAACTCTGTATGATAAAAACATAGATACTTAAATTGTGCTAATATAATACCCACAAAAATTAATAAACAATTATGTATTTATATAATACGAGTATTACAAATACGAAACGCCAAATTATTCAAACCGGTGACGCGTGTTATACTTATTTCAGCTTATAATATTGTTAAATTATACCAATATTTGAATTTTCAATGAAAAACCAACCATACGGAATTAATCAAAATAACTCGTTAATTCTCGGTTCGCTCGAATATGATTAATTTATACGATCTGGGTTTCAAATTGCGGCGTGTAATTTATTTTTAATCAGACTTCATCACGTAGGACGGTGCAAGTGACACTTGTCTTGTTATTTCATTAAGCAAATAGGTTTGGGCATGTATTTCTTAATGAAATTGAATATTTTTCATGTTAGTTATATTAATTAATTGGTTATTTTCGCATAGCATTTCTTTTTGGTTTCATGTTTTTCAAAGACTTTTATTAACTAAATGCATATACTGTTACCATCACCAATTGTAGGGAATGTATGTTTAGGTTAAATCATATTCGTAAATGAATAGTCAGTTCCAGATTAGCATTAATACGATGTGTATTTAAACAATACACCATCCATTATAACCAATAACTATCCCACTACTGGGCTCAGGTTCCACAATATTTATATCAACGACTAGTAACCCGCCCTTTTTTTGTTTTCAATACGTAATCGACATCTTTGAATTTTTGTACGTAACTGCAATCGAACCAATAAAATTTTTACCTATTCGTTTTATAGGGAGTTCTTTTTTCATTTTTCTTCCACAACACTATTTTTTTATCGTTAACTTACTACCTACTATTTTCATATCCTTTCTACCTTGATGAATTATAAAATTTGTTATTGAATTCAAATAGAGATTGCATGAGCATAAAATATTATTCCAAGCTTTCTACAATACATCAGACAAAAATGCATCCAAATCGGTTAAATCGTTTTGCAGATACGTGGGAACCAGCGCAAAGACGAATCGACAAATGCTAACTAATATTCGTACCTGACATATTTGGATAACGGTGAGAAATTGTATGGTATTTTTCAAATAAATTCCATCCACAACTCACCTCAACCTCGTGATTCGTAGGGAATCGTCGTAAGAGATACGATCAGTGGTCATAGGCGGTGTGGCCGGCCGGGGCGGTGACGCAGTCCCCTCGACCACGTCCAGCGCTGCCAGACACCTCCCCATCGCGCTCGGCTCCGCCACCGCCGACTGGCCAATCTTGGCCAGTTGAGCTCTCGTCTCAGCTGCCTGCTCTTCTCGGATTGCCTCCTGAAATAGTAACATTTCAGTCACGTTAATAAACTTACTTTGGCTGACCTGCCCTTAGAGAGTCTTCGAGTAAAATCATCAAAATTTATGAGTCTCCTGAATATTGTTTTTTTTTAAATGTAATAATACTTAATCAATATTGTAGCTACTTGTAAATTTTACAGAAATACAGAGGTACTTACATATTGACCTAGTCAGTCAATACACTCTGAAATATACAGTAAGCCATAGCAAAAAAAAGAGTTTAAAAAGGACATCAAAAAAGATTTAAAGGTAGGCAACTTTTGGCGGAGAAACGGCACGGTAGCGATCGGTTGTTAATCGAATAAAAACGCAATTAGGCGTACGGCAGCGCTCAAAGCCCGACGTGGGCCATTTTCTAGAGCGACAATCACCGGAGATGGTTCGTGCCTGCGCGCTGATTGCGTTATTGATTTTGGAAATTCTAGGCGCGTCTTTGTCCTTCGTCTTTGCTGCAACGTTTAACTTTAATGAGTAATTATTGGAAGAGTACGCATGACAGGTCTTTGGTTATGGACGAATATTAAGTATTAAAATTGTTCACATTGTTTCACAAATCCAGAACAGACGAAATTGTCGTCGTTATTTTTTACCATAACACTTATAAATTATAATACGTCACAAATGCTTTATTCTTTTTGAAGTTTAAATTAAAAATTGTTCAGAGAAAGAAATGGATGCTAAGAATGGTAATTAATTATTAACAAACAAATAGGTCCTAAACATCCTTCAGTTTATTTATATGGTTTTTTTTAACTTAGATACCTGTTTTCATTTAAAACAATTTAAAAAAGCGTTGAAATTAAAAATTTTGTCCATGAGCCAGGGATCGCCGACTCTTTGACTAACGAAATACACAAACAGGAAAAAATAATTAATAATTCGTTTATTTCCTCTCCCCGTGAATCATAATTTCCTGAATCCATTGACGCTTTTAAATGTATTGAATTATGATTTTGGTATTGGATTTATTATCAGTAAAGTTATAATTTAAATTCCTCTGGAGGAGGTATAGTATTGAGTCCAGTATGTTATAAGACATGGTTAAATTCTATCCCAGTTATAAGAAATCCATTAAAGTGTTTTTAGATAGAAAAATAATTTATCTAAAACTTACCTCCAATTCATCCTTCAGGTTGCCCTCCCTCAAGTGATAATTGCGTACATTGTCAATAACTTCCTGCGGGAATTTGTCCGGATTCGCGCTCATGTAACGATACACGAACAAATCACATCCCATGATTTTGAATCGATGTCTGAATACTGGAACTATTGCGCCTGGATTCATCAAATATCAAAATTAACAGAAACATTGTATGTAAACTTGATCACGTGGGATTAACTGACATTCGCAATACTCTATTTAACTTATAACCGTTAGTAAGTTCCTAGTAACCCTCCAAAGCCAAGCCAAATATTTATTAATTTACCTATAAATTTTACCACAGATAATGATAAATTTAATATTAAAAACGGTCTTAAAACGAAGATACATCGGATTGCTGTCGGTAGTATCAGTAGTATCAAATGGGATGCACGCACGAATATATTATGGGTAGGTTTACAAGGTAATTAAGTGGAGTGCTGGTAACGTATGCCATGGCAATTCGGCCCACAGATTACAGACCCATATTCAATGCGGTCGGCACACAGCATCGTCTCTAATTTTGATATAACATCACGTAGGCCAGTCTCAGAGCGAGCACGTCTGGCTCTTGTTTAGAATAAATTCTGGTCCAAAACAGTACAGAATACCTTACGACACGACCGAATAACGTAAAAATAATTCACATTTGATTCTAGGAGTGTGGTAGTTAGTATGGCATATTAAATTTATAAAGGTAAGTAATAAATGTACGGTAACATAAGTACATACCTATATTATACATGCTAAAGTGACTCATGTGAACTTACCTATATAAAACTTATCAGGGGTGAAGTAAGTGGGAAAATTGGGGTCTGACTCCGGTGTTTGCAACTTCATCGCCTTAAGGAACTTTCCTTCGCGTATGCCGGAGTTCCGACGAGGAATTTCACCTATCTTGATCGTGCCATCTGCTAGACTGTACGATAGCACGAACTGTCTTCCTTTGTCCTCCGGATGAATCCAGTCCAACTCGCAGAGGTAGCGGAGGTACTGTGTTTAAAAAAATGAAAACGATAACTTTATTTCGTGAAAACTCAAACTTTTTTATAAGTGCCAAGACATCCGCATTCTATTGTTTAAAAGAACATTTAAAATGGCATTATACTGATGTGAAAAACAGTTTACTATGCAAATTAAAGAGAAATATAATTTTATAGATCCCATAAATCATAAAATAATTGTATTGGCAGATGAATTTGATATTGCAGAAATATTTAATAAAAGAATGCTTTAATATACAGATTGGTATGACAAACATTTACAACAATAACAATGTTGAAAACATCAGTTTTTGAACCGAATATATGCTCGGTTGAAATAAAACGCTAGATATTCCCGATATAGTAACGGAAAAGGGAAAAATCGTATCATATCTTTTGTATTTTTTCATTTCGAATTTCGAACATCGCTTAATCTTTCGACCGCCCGTATATACCGTACCCTTCGTGAATTATAAAGCAACAACTCATTGAACCCTATTACTTATTCCCAGTTTGACTATATTTAATGACCCATTTCGAATATTGTTATAATATGTCAGAATTTGCTATACCTATTGAAATTTCAGTAGGTACAGTTATGAAAGTTGAATAATGTTATTATTTCCACCTAAGCCTGATAACCTTAACGTTATTTTGTAACTTACATACTGTCATTAGGTATGATATCTATGGCTATAATTCCTTTGCAGTACTCAGTAACAAAGTTGATTAAAATTACTTATTAGAGCGCTAAAAATGTCCCCTTAGTACTTCGGTGGTAAATCCTGCAAAGGTGAATAGTCATAGATTTTTCCAATGCTAACTTGTATTGAATTAATGTGAATTTGCTCGTATACTTAGCAGATGCAACTCTTTATTATTATTACTAATCTTGACCCTGATTCGATCACAAACGTCAAATAAATTTATGTAAAACACATGAATTTGCGCGCTTCGAACATTTTTTTACACAATACACAGTATTATGTACTTACCATTTAAAATATTTCAGTACTATTATAGTTCGATTATATTTTTTTATTGATAACACTTAACTCGTCCATAGCTACGAAACAAAAAAAAATCTGTTTATATGGAAAGGAGCATAAATAAATGTATTTTCTAAAGTTTATTTTTCCCTTCCTCTATCTATAATACGATACTAGAAATTAATAATTATAATGTCATCCCTTAAATTATGCAGCTATCCTTAAATTATCCATTTACTTTTTCTTTGTAATGAGATTTTTATACGTCCATTATATCGTAGCAGTGGACGTTGCATCTTTTTATATTCCGCCACCGCTTAACGGCTTAAACTACAGACTGGCATAAATAAAAATGTTAGTAATATATTCCCTAAATAATAAGTTTGTAGGAACTTGATAGCTAACAGTAGGGTCATAGATTCATGTGCTAATATAAAACTGTTTTGCAGCAAGATATGAACACGGTTTCTTTTTCAAGCGAGCTCCGCAATGTACAGACCCAAGACATCATAATCCTGCGAATGCTTGCTGAATATAATGTAATATTAAATTTTATACGCGAGACTCAAACAATTTTTGTCATAAACGCGAACTTCTGAATAATATAATATATAGAAGTGCTGAGTTCAAGGTACAAGTATCACTTTATTGAAAACTGAAATGCAGCTGCATCTATTTTGTATATTTCGTTTTTAGATGATTCCCAATGCTTTGTCGAGCGTTCAAAACTTTAATTGAATTGGTAAGAGTTCGTTTGAATAAAAGTACGTAACAGACTGAAGAATTCCGAACTGTCAATAAAAATTTAGAGAATCTTCCAGTGGAACTTTAGATACTTTTAATTTCTTGGAAGAGAGATAAGGAGTCAGTTCAATTGAATTGCAAAGTAAAGCAAAGTAGGTACACGACTACGTTTGCAGAAATGAGGTATAAAACCTTGTTTGCTAATAAAAATCAATAACGGTTCAGAGCTTTATGAATTAAATACGTTTCAATACACAATAGCGTTTAAGATATTAGATACGTAGATAAATACTCCTTAATACTATACTTGGGTACACTAATTCCTGACATGTATATGCTGCAATGTAATGTAATATATAAAATCTATAGTAATTGTATAACTAACTTATATGTGTTACATTTATAAATAATATTAATAAACATAGGTGTTATATTTTTCTACTACATGTGGGAGAACGTCATAAAACATTAATTCCGACCATTGCTATATCTCGTTTTAGGTTTTTAATAAAGAGTTTTATAAACAAATGAATTATTTTGGTTAAGGATCTTCTTATATTATTAGCTAACTTGCTTGATATTATTCCGAACCATTGATTATGTCAAATTGTATGGGTGATCTCTTAGTGTTTCACAAAAGACACGTTTACTAAATACTCATCACAATGTATTTAACAGTTTGACTGACCCCTTAATGCAACTCGACAACAACACCACTTATCAGATCCGAAAATATTGTATCTTTTAAGCTGGACCAAATTACACACTATGAGTAAAATTTCATTTTATTCCGTTGCGTACTTTTAAAATTCATAGTAGACCAACTTCGTGACATGGTATTATAATCTTTAAAGATTTAAATAACAACTTTCTCAATAATTATAATTTGAAGGAAAATGAGCTCAATATGAATTTTCTTTTGATTTACGTTTCTCTTAATATAGGTATGTATC